>CACVBM020001187.1:0-113082 GCA_902728155.2 Microthlaspi erraticum
GAACTTCCGCCAAACCCTAGATTCTCTCCAAAAAGATGCTCATTCGGTTCTTCTTCTTACGGCTCAATCGAAGGAGATCGAGGCGTATCTCGATTCCACCAAAAACATCCTCCAGGAGCGAGCCAAGGAACTAGAATCACAGGAGGAATCGATCAAGGGCAAAGCTCAAGAACTTGAGGATAAGGAGGAAGAGCTCTCTTTGATAAAAGAGACACTTAAATTGGAACTGAGAGGTTTGGAGAAGAAGCGGGAGGAGTTCCATTTGGAACAGGTGGCAGCGATGGAGAAACATAGGGAAGAAGTCGAACAGTGGGAGGCATTCTTGAAGACACTCGCATCCGTGGAGACATCCAATAATGAGAAGCTGAAGGAACTCGATGGGAAAATAGAAGAGCTCGGATGGAAGGGGAAAGAAGTAGAGAAGCTGAAGGAAGAGAGAGCAAAAGATCTCGAACTAAAGGCGGAAGAAGAAGAGAAGTTGAAGGCGAGAGCAATAGAGCTCGAATTGAAGGTGAAAGAAGTAGAGCAAGAGAAAGAACGGATCAGCGCCGGAGAAAAGCTGAGACTTAAATTTGAGCCGTTAGTTTCATTACTGGCCAAAAACGTTGGCTCGAATGTGACACCGCCTACAGATTCTGCGGATGATTTTGTCAAGAAGAACGCAGCCTTGTCAAGAATGATACCATATTTGGACCCGGCAAAGGTTGTTTTGGATGCTATACAAGGGTTTCTTAAGGAGTATCTGAATAAAGATGTTGAAGAAACTGATGATGGTGTTGTTAAGAGTTGCAACGCTTTGTTAGAGAAACTGATAGGGATGGATTTAGAAATCAGAAAGAAGGCGGAACAGGAAGCGACTCAACTTGGGGTTGACTGGCTAAGAAAGGCGAAAAACAATCCAAACAAGCCATCGCTGGTTTTAGGTTGCTTGTTGTTCCTTGCTGCTTACGGTTTGTCCTCTTTGACTACTCGTCATGAGCTCTTGACCCTTTTAGAGCCCTTCCTTTCGCATGATCAGGCCCCCAAACTGTTTCAGCTTCTGGATTTGAAAAATAGAATTCCTGGTAATGCCTCTTTTCTTTTTTTCAAGACTGATTTAACAGTGGTTGTTGCTCAACAAAATCTGAAACTTACATGTGAATTTCGCTGCAGATGTGGTTATATCTCTACGGAAGAAGGACGATTACCTCGCAAAATTTAGATTCTTCTGTGAATTCCGTTCAAGCAAGCTTTGTCCAGGAGGACGACCAGGAGCCCTTTTGCTTGACTTCTTTGACTCCTCAGAAAAAGCTGCCCGAGTAATTGCTGCTGAGACAAAAAACTCAATGGAGAAGCAGGTAAGTTAACCTAAAACTCTGTGTGTGTGTTCTCTTAACTCTGGCTTATGATGTGTCTTGATTAGGCTTGTTGACTTGTTGTAGAAAGCATGGAGGGAGAAGAAAAAAGCTGATGCAGTCATGGCCCTTGAGTGTATCCGAAAGAAGAGAGTCGAGAATCTGTTTCCTGCTGAAACTTTCAAACATCTGATTGTACTGGCGAACGATGAATCATCATCCCCTAGACCAGTTCACAAAAGTTATGAAAAAGGACAGAGCTCGACCTCCGATGCTGTGAAGAAACCTAAACCTGATTCTTCTATTCCGTATGAGCAGAAGACTGAAGCCAAACGTCAAAGATTAAGCGACTCAAAAGGTATGTATCAACCTTGCGTGTAAGCCAAGCTTTGTTTTTGTGTGTGAAGATAAGTGATAAACTGACATTTTTTTTCTTATGCCTTTTGAATCATGTAGTGTCTGTTCCTTCTGTGGTGGTTGGAGAATCAGGAGTAAATCGTCAGGCAGACGTCACAACAACACATGCATCAAGAGCTGAAATCAGGGCTAAGATTCTCTCTGGTTCCATCAACGCAGATATGTTAAGGAAGCTAGTAGGAGGAAATCAACCTATAGTGGAGAGTGATCTCTCCAATGCTTTCAAATGCACACCAGATCCAGCAAAGCTTGTGCTAGACACGTGCATGACCCTCTGTCCTACAAGCTCCGAGTTCAAGTTGCTGATTGATTCACCTACCTGCTCCGTATTGTTGAATCACCTGGAGAAGCAGAAGCCGCAGATCGGACAACCACTGAAAGGATATGCAAAGAAACTCGCGGCTCATTGGAAATATAAGATTTCAAACAACAAGGCGGATGACTTGGAAATCGTTTGCTTCCTACAGTTTCTTGGCATCTTCGGGATTGTGTCCGAGTTCAAGGCTTATGACCTTCTTGCTCTACTGGACACTCCTTACTGGCGAAATGTTTCTCCTGATCTTTGCCAGTCTCTCGGCTTGGACAAGGACATTATAGGTTTCATTCAAAACCTCATAAGAAACGGACGTCGTATCAAGGCGATAGATTACATATTCTCCTTTGATATGGCCCAAACATTCCATCCTGTTTCCGCCATTATAAAAGATTCCTTGAGGATTATTAAGGAACTTGCAGAGAAGTCCCTTATAGACCTCAATAAAGAATCTGCACCTCAGGTAGATTCTTGATCCTTTCCTTTGTTCTTAACTTCTTTAATTATCACAAGAAGTCTCTTTAAGAGTTTGTTGTTGTGTATGAACGCAGGCTTTACAGGTTGCAGCTATAGACAGGCAGATCAGATCACTAAGAGCCGCCATGAGATGCATATCGACTCACAAACTCGAATCAGAGTTCCCACCCGGAAGCCTCGAGGAACAAATCAAGTCGCTTAGTAAGCTTAGAAGAAACCCATCTTCCGGATCCGGAACCAAACAAGCCCAGACGGAAAACCCACCAAATGGAGGAGAGATTGTAGCTGTCACTAGCAACGCACCTCCAAGAGAAGCTGGTTCCTCCTCCGTGAGCAAACCGAGTTCAAGCTCGACGACAATCAAGCATACAGGACACAAACGCAGCCTGTGGGAAAGCAACGAGAGCTGGAGACAGGTTGCTTCTCACCCAAGAAACCATTATCACATCGGGCATGGCTATTCACAGAATCAAAGACGGGCTTGGGAGGTCGATCATTACCGTAGAGGTTTCACCGGAACTCCAAACAACTACCAGTTTGCACCACCAGATCATCCCCAGATTAATTACCAACTTTATCAACCTTTCAATCCTCCTCACAATAATCATTTCTAGGGCTCTTGGAAGATTATTGCTTCTTTGGGGGGTTTTCTTTTTGTTTGTATTGTATTTTTGCAGGATTGCTATAACTTTGGTTCCGCCTCTTTTATACAGTTAAACTAGACATAACAAATATGTGATGTAATATGGATTTGAAATTTTGCAGGTCTGGTTTTGTTATGTAACAATAATAAATTGATTCGCTCGTTTACTGGAAAAATGTTTTAAAGTAGTTTCAACGAGCCGCCTGTCCAAGTCTTTTATTCTTCTTTAAATTCCGTTTCCCTAAACGGTGTCGTTTTCAGGACAGGGCTTTAATATACCAAAAAGATTTTTTTATTAGAGAAAACTTCACGCGACTGTCTGCTTCCAGCGAGAGAGCTCACGCGACGACGCCGGCGAGCCATTTGGTGACTTCGGAAAAAATTCCTCTTGTTTGCGTCCGTCGAAATTCTCCAGCCGTCGTCTCAGATTCTGGGTTTCTCCAGGATAGGCAATATTCATTAGCTTTAGTTTCAGGTTATGACTCGCCTTCCTCATTATTCGTCAAAAAAAATCACTTTTTTTTAGTAGGGAATCAATTTCTGGGTTTGTTTAAAGTTTATCTCAGGTTTCATGTCAGACGACTTATACTCTCTCTTGTTAATTCTTCAATTTGGTTTTGCAGGTCTATACTGTTGAACTATCACACTGATTTTTTACTCCTACCCTTGAAGCAGATGAAGTACATTGCTTAAAGATCTCAAATTTCCTGTCTCTTATATGGTAAAGCTGAGTTTTTTTCTTTCAAAGTTGCTATCTTTTGGATGACAGATCAAAAATTGGGAATTGATAATATAGATAACGAAACTGAGCGATGGAATTTGTATTTGCAGGAACTAGATATTGGCTTTGGCTCCTTGGTGTCTTTGTTGTTCTAATCTCTGAAATTTAGCTGCTTTAAGAGGTCTCTTGTCTGCAAAATGGAGTGCAACAAGGAAGAGGCCTGTAGGGCAAAAACATTAGCAGAGGAATTGATGCAGAAATGTGATTTCGTTGGGGCTAAGAAGCTTGTAATGAAGGCTCAGAGTCTCTTCTCAGGTCTTCACAGCTTACCACAAATGCTAGCCGTATGCGATGTACATTGTTCTGCAGAGGAGAAAATCAGTGGTCTTGAGAACTGGTACGGTATTCTTCAAGCTATGCATTTCTCTGACGACGCAACGATCAAGAAGCAGTACAAGAAGCTCGCGTTGCTTCTCCATCCTGACAAGAACCAGTTTCCCGGTGCAGAGGCTGCTTTCAAGTTGATTGGGGAAGCAAACAGATTGCTCACTGACAAGGAGAAACGGACTCAGTATGATATCAAGCGGAGAATCCATGCACGGATTGCTAGCAGACAGTTGAGTGCAAACTCAGGTCTACAGTCTGCAGCTACAAACAATGCCAGTGACAGTGTTACGTTTTGGGCATGTTGCAAGCATTGTGGCGAGAGGTATAAGTACTTGAGGCAATATGTGAACACGATTATGTGCTGTTCCAAATGTAAAAGATCCTTCATGGCATTTGACACTGGATTTTGTGGAGAGCCGCCTAATTCAAGCACTGGTCAAAAAGAAGTTAGAAATCAGGAGCCGCCGTGTAGCACATCTGTGAATACAAATCAGGAGTCTACTGGTGCTCAACCAGGAGGTGTAGCAGCTGAGGTGGATAAGCAAGAATCTTTCAAAGAAAAATTCAACGAGAAGAATGGAGGAGGTGAGAATGAAAATGCTGAGGTAAGAAAACACAAACCAGAGGACGGATTGATGGAGAGTTGTGGCAAATCAAGCAAGCCAGAGAAAGGTGAGCGAAAGATGAAGAATACGGCTGAACTACACAAGCCACAACCTGAGGTTACAGAACCAGAAACAGGTGCTTCTAAATCTGTACCTGATGAATCAGTTTCAATGAGTGATCAAGCACACTCTACGAGCAAGGGCAAAAGAAGGAGGAGACACATTGTTGAGGAAACTACGGGAAAACAAAATTTAGGTGTTAGATCATCTAAACGTTTTGACTGTGGTGATGCTCCTGCCCCGTCAGATGTAAATTCTGGATTCCAAGAAACCTCGTCAACCAAAGACAAAAAGAGTAAAGGATGTGAAGCACGTGGAGAAGGGATGGATATGGCGGGCAAGATTGACCCTAACCACAAAGCTAGTGAGAAGCCTATCAAGCAGGAGTCACCTGATCCAGACTTCAACAATTTTGAACTGACAACGAGCTGTTTTGCTGTCAACCAAGTGTGGTCTCTGTATGATCCGACTGATGGTATGCCTCGGTTGTATGCTCGAATAGAAAAAGTGTTTGATTCTGAGTTCAAGCTGGGGATTACGTGGATTGACCCTTTGCAGGATAATAAAGGTAACACTATTCCCATTGCTTGCGGAGCCTTCAAAGATGGGGATTCACAGGAAGTAGATGACCATTTGATATTTTCTAGTCAGATGCTTCACTTACATCGCGACAATAACATTGTCATTTATCCAAGACGAGGAGAAATTTGGGCAGTTTTCAGAGGCTGGGATATCAACTGGAGTGCTATTTCAGAAAATCATAAATGGGTTTATGAATATGACTTTGTTGAAACTCTCTCTGATTTTGATGATGTAGATGGCCTTGGAGTGGCCTATCTGGGGAAAGTGGAAGGGTTTGTTTCTCTATTTCGCAGACAGGCACAGTATGGAGTTCTCCAACTTCAAGTTCCACCAAGCGAGATACTTAGATTTTCTCATAAAGTCCCGTCATTCAAAATGACTGGAAACCATTCACACCTTTTGGCTCACTCGATATATTTGGACATTAATATCTCACTTAATATCAATTGTGTAAGAAGATTGTTCTTTTTGTTATACAATGAAATCTTCTTATACACTTGCACATGTACTGTATATTTTTTTCTTTCTTACAACGACTTCATTGATAGCCATAAAGGTCTTAAACTACATGAGCGGCAAAAACACTTTAACGATCTCCATCACTAATGGCTCTAGTAATTTGAAATTTTTACATTTTCTAAGTGCAAAGTCAAACCTAAACTATGAATACAAGTTTTTAACTTGAGCAGAACGAGGGTCTCGCACGCATTTGCAAATTAGTCAATCAGATCACATTTTTCCAGACACGATCTTTTATCGATAATGAAATCAAACAGACGATAATGTGTGTGAAATTTAGACTATTCATTTAAAGTAAAAAATTTACGCAAAACGCGAAGGCCCTTTAACAGAAAAATTATACAAAACGTTGCAAGCAAACACTCGAGACCTCGATTATAGTCTACAGGCCGGCCTCATATTGTTTACGATTGTGGTTTATATTGGTGTCCGATTTAGTAAGTAGATATGTTGGGCAAAAATCGAAATGATTGATGGTTAGAATAATTACCAAACGTAACTTGTTTGCATGCGACTCTAATTACTTACTGAAGCATAGAATCCTTGTGTAACGCAAAATTTAAGATAGTGTAAACTCCATAAAAAAAAAATTTAAAGATACAGAAATTCAGTTGTTTCATATAATACAATTTATAAACGAAACGATAAGTATGGCTCAGACTCTCTAGTGATGGAGAGTTAGAGTATTTAATTTTATATATAAAAGATGACACAATATGGTAGACTAAAAAAATTAATTAAACTCACTATCCTATTTTTGTGATTGTAAAATGATCATAGAGTCGTGAACATATAAAATAAGTCGGCTCAAGAAAAAAGAACTCTTCTCTCACCTCATAATGTTCCTTTTATAAAATCCACCCAAAGACACCAAACGCTTCTCCATCATCATTTCTTTCTCTTTTCTTTTTCATCCATCACCGTTTCCTAGTTTGCTCGTGCACATCTCCGACGATCCCAATTCTGCATCACTTCTTTCAGTCTTTTCTCAACATCTTTTCACAAATCCAACCTTAAGAAAAAAAAAGACAAAAGAAAACAGATAAACAAGAGAACCCTTCTTTCTTTTTGTAGCGAAAACATAAAATTATATTCATCACTTTTCTTTTTCATCGATGGCATCTTCCGGTAACGGCACCGCAGCAGGAACAGGTTCACCATGCGGCGCATGCAAGTTCCTGAGGAGGAAGTGTGCATCGGATTGTATATTCGCACCGTACTTCTCGTCCGAGCAAGGAGCAGCTAGATTCGCAGCTATTCACAGGGTGTTTGGAGCAAGCAACGTTTCTAAGCTCTTGCTCAATGTCCCAATCCATGATCGATGTGAAGCTGTTGTCACAATAGCCTACGAAGCTCAGGCTCGTCTTCATGACCCTGTTTATGGTTGTGTCTCTCACATCTTTGCCCTCCAACAACAGGTAAACAAACCTAGCAATCGCTTTTGATTCATCAGTATTTAGGCGCTGCAAAATTTATATTGTGGGTGATTGATATTATGTTACTTTATCTGCATGGTATTATTTTTTTCCGATAAATTCTTGGGGAATTGGTTAATACTAACTTCCCCATCACAACTTTCGTTTCACATTAGTTTTTTTTTTCTTCTGTATGTTGTGAAATTTTCACAACCATATGAAACGTTAATTATATATTTTGGGGACTTTTTTAGGAAACATTACAAGTATCAGTTTTTCAACAAATTCTTGTCATGACCTTTTCTTTTTTTTTTTTGCGTTTGGCATTTTCGAATCGCCAAAATTTAGAGTAAACGACTATAATTACTCTTTCCGTTTCAAAAAGAAAGATGTATGTTTTCAAAATTTTGTTCATATTAGTATCAACTAAATTTTGTATGTTGTGAAACTTTCACAATTATATGACTCGTAAATTTTATATTTTGAGTTTTCTTTAGGATACGTTACAAGGATCCGTAGTCAAATTTTCAACAAAATCTTGTCATGGCATATTCTTTTTGCGTTTGGCATTTTCGAATTCTCCAAAACTTAGAGTAAACGACACTTACTCTTTCCGTTTCAAAAAGAGTGTATCTTTTTGAAATTTTGTTCGTATTAGTAAAACGCTTAGAAAAATAAATTTATCTTTTATGATTCATTTATTATGCTTGGAAAGTGAACTATTATGTAAATTATATATTAGAAATTTTAATTGTTTTTTATTTTATTTTTGTGAAAAAATCTTAACCAAGTGAAACTGAAACTGATCGAAAGTATGAATTTATGGTTAGAAATACCATGCAAATTTGCAAACAAAATTCTCCTTTTGGCACAAAACATCAAGCTCAATGAAAATAATATAGACTATAAAGCATACATCTTCATAAAAAGAGGAAGGATCTTTACTAGTTCGTCTACGGGTTTTCAACATTGAACATAATTGAATTAATCTTGTTTAACTTAGCGTTTGATGCGTTTGTTCAAAGGTGGCTTACTTGCAAGCACAAGTCATGCAAATGAAGGCACAGATCGCAGGTCACAACCACACGTCAGCCGCCGGAGATCTAAGAAACAGCTCGGAGAATATTCATCAATTCATGACGTGGCAACAATCTAGTGGCTCTCCAATGGGTAGTGCGTACTCAACACCGTATAACCATCATCATCATCCCTACTACGGTCACGTAAACCCTAATCACCCGGTCTCACCACAGAGCTCGTTAGATGAATCTTTCAGCAACACCAGCAGTGACGTCACCACCAATGCTAACGTGCGAGAGACTCATCAAACCGGAGGAGGCGTATACGGTCAAGGCGGTCTAGGGTGTCACGAAGGTTATCCAAATAAGAAGAGATCAGTGAGTTACTGTAATAGCGAGTTAGGTGAGCTTCAGGCTTTGGCGCTTAGAATGATGAAGAACTAAGATAAGCTTGTAACTTATGTAGACAAAAAGAAATGAGATGTTTTTTTTTTCTTTCCCTTTTGACTAGAGACGCATAAAAAGACAACAAAACATTCGATGTTCACATGCTATCCTTAGTAAACATGTTTAACATCCATATTTGTTTTGTAATCACTAGTGACCGCGACCAACGACTAAGGACTAAAACACAGTTGTTTCGTAGTTGCTGACTTGCTAGCTGGTGCAACGACATTTTTCTTAGCAATATATCGCTAATCCAAAACATGTTTTCTCAGCTAAATGACGAAACCTGTTATTGACAAAATCTGTCACTGAACCTACAATTACAAAATGAAATGCGTGCGGCGCATCCAAGGGGCTGACTTTCATTCACACAACACACTTACTGAAAATCTTAAAAGTTTGAATTTGAATTGGTATATAATACATTACATAATAAAGTTTATTTGGCTCGTTACGAATTGTATGTCTAGTTTATGTGGAAGAAAAAGCTAAATTTAGTTACCGTATAAATGCAAACCATAAATTTATTACGATTTAAAACTATTTGAATATGAGTGTTGTATTTTTATAATTGAAATTTAGACCTTACAAAGACATTTTCTCACATTTCTGTGAATTGTGTGTATAGTTGCAACTTAATGTCAACTACAATTTTTTCTTTAGCATCTCTATGAAAGCCAAAAGGTATCGTAAATGATAAAGTCAACATTTATTTTTACTATAGAAAATTGATTTTGTAAGGGGAATAAATAAAGAAAATATAATACTGTTGACAAAACAAATAAATCAGAAAACAATATGAAGAACATAGCAGGAATGGATGTTATGATTGTCTGTCAGAGAAGCAAATCATCGAAATCATCATCTATAAATATATTAATGTAGAAATGGACCACGCATTAAAATTACATATAATAAACATGTTTACCTAACACTAACTAAGAAGTGCTTTGTTAATTATGATAGCACCAATCCCCCATATCAATTGTAGTGGTCCTATTAGACAATATGTCCCCTAAATTGTATCCAGTCTCTTAAATTAAATTCAGTTAATGATCTTTAATTTGTTTTTTGCTTTGCCAACTCTAATCAATCTCATCTAATTCTAACCCAATTCCCCACCAAGAAGCTTCGGTTGTTGTCGACACCTAAAACCACAAATGCTCTCTTAGTCTTTTTTAGAAAGGACTTTATGATTTGTAATCTCGAGGTAATCAATGTCTTTTAAACAAGTTATTAAGCACCTGATCAATACTTCACCTAAAACGTTTAGAAAATCTCAATACTTCACCTGGTAATTTGGTAGCCTATCTTCTCTTTTAACATTTGGCATTGTACCCATATATTCCGCAGAGTTGTAAAACGTATGATAGATGAATCCCTTGAATACTTTATCCTTAACATGTCAAAATGTTGGTTACTTCGACTTGTATGATGACGATTTTGAAATTTGGACAGTGTAACATCTTATTACACTCACGATTACGATTTTTTTTGCATAGAAAAAAGGTTTCAGTCTCTCTCTTTTATGTTGTCAACAAAATAAGTAGATCATTACCGTTGGGCTAATAAAATGCATCACGTCGGTCTAAAGATATTTTAAGGTTTAGGTGGGAAACATCGAAAAAACACACACACGCATTTCCAAAACAAGTTTCTAATGTTATTTTATGGTTGAGAGTTATGAACAAGAGTTCGGCGATGCCCTATTCTTAGTCAAACCGTTTATGTATGTGTATGTTTATAAAATAATATCCGAACTCTTCGAGCCCATTACCAAAGACCAAATTTATCAACTCTTTCTGATTAAATCTATAAAGAAAGATTAAAAGAGGGTGGTCAAAGCATATGATATCACCACTTATACATTTATCAGGAACGTATGTTTATTAGTCATATATAAAGGAGCTAATATTTGTTTCGGAGTATAAAGAGAAAGAACAAGCTCATCATCGAGAACGAATTGGATATAAACTTTTATTAAAAAACACAAAGTAACATACATCACTATAATGCGTTTATTTTAGTACAGTGACGTGTAAACTGACAGGGAATAAACACGAACTATTGTCATCTTGTCGAATTTCTCGTAAAAAAAAAGAGAGAAAAGGAAAAGGGAAGAAGAAGAAAGGGACTGAAACGGCAGGAGTTAACGCACGTGGGCCCGTTAAGTTAAGTACAATCCAAGTGTTTGACCGTTGAAATATCACACGTGCGGCCTGACTAATTTTCAGTCGTTTGTTTACGGGACCCGCATATAAATTAATTTGCATTTCTTTAGTAATTAATAACTGGGTTGGAGATGTCACGTGGTGGAACTGAAACGATTTAGGCCCATTATTAGGAAAAGACAGCCTAATATGCTTTACAAATGGGCCCAGTTCGCTTATAAATTAGCCCATTAAGTTTCAGTCTGTCTTTTTTTCCTTTTCTTTTTCGATCAAATTAGTTTTCATTGTGAACCCTATAAACGTGCTTTTATAACTAAAAAACCTTCTATCACTATGATAATTTTTTAATAAAAAATATCAGGGTTTAGTTGATAATAATTATTAATTATGTCCTAATTTTTGTTTCATTTTTCTTGTTTTTTTATGAGTTTTATTCTTCTAATTCTAAGCATGGAAAAGGCAGATGTCATTAGCTTAGAAAATGTCCAAAACAGATTTTCCCAACGAGGTAAGTAATAAGTTTAGCTGCTTGGGGATTTGTCATTTGTTTTATCCCAGTAATATATTTGACGAATCTTGTCTCCGATGCAATGTGTATATAAGCGTAGATATAATACTAATATCAAATGGAAATTAATTCAATCAAAAACATTTCATCCATATAAACTTGATATCGATAAAAATTCTATATATATATTAATAAACGGAAAGTTGATCGTGATCAATATTTTCACAAAATTCATCACGAATACGAGATGTATCCAAAATTCGCAGATAGAAGATCATTGCTCCCATGCTGATACTGATTAAAAGTGTTCGAGTGTTGATCTAGTTCGGAGTAAGACGTCATGATATTCTTTAGATCGGAGTAGGGCTCTGTCTCAAACAATCCGTCTTGATGTTGAAAATGGTTATGATGGCGATGAATAGCTTGAGATTCTTGAAGATGTTGAGGTTTAGTATCTTGACAGTAATTAGAGATTACAATGGATGGAGAATCGGCAGCGATCATGCTTTGCGCGGCTTGTTGCTTTAGAATCTCTAGTTGTGCTTGCAAATTGGCAACCTACAGTAATACCACACAACATTAATGATCCATATTGTCCATATTTATACGACATTCATATTTTCTTATATCCAAAATCAAGACTAGGGTTAATAGAGGAAGTTTATAAATATCTAGTATAATTTACTTGTTGTTGGAGGGAAAATATATGAGAAACGCAGCCATAGATGGGGTCATGGAGGCGAGCTTGAGCTTCGTAATAAATTGTAACGGCGGCTTCACATCGATCTTCCATGGGAATATGATAGAGTAATTTAGAAGCATTGCTGGCTCCAAACACTTGGTGAATGGCTGCAAAATGTGAAGCTCCTTGCTCATAGCAAAAGTATGGGGCAAACACACATCCTTTTACACATTTCCTTCTTAAGAACTTGCAAGCTCCACAAGGAGAGCCAGAGCCAGTCATGTTCTTTGATGTATGATAATTATAATTAATCTTGAGTAGCTTTAAGAATGGATGAGCATTCTCGTAAGGAACGTTTTATAAAGACGAAGAACAAGGTGAGTTTCATACATATCATATTACATTGTTTAATCAAAATTTGTCTACTTGGTGGCCTACACCTGTCTCATGCATTGTCTTTATATCGATCTTGATTTGTATAATGAGTATATAGACATGATAAAATCGGAAAGTCCAATAATATAATTGATATGCTAGAAAAGCTTTTCACAGAACCAGACACTCATATTATATTAATTTTCTTGGTAGATCATGTCTTCGTCTACTATGTATATACTTGAAGGATTTAAATATCAACGATCTACTACTGAAAATTTTATGGATTTCCTTTTAACATAGTCCTGGCGTCCTATTTAGTGTCTCTATTAAATTAAACAATCTAATAGAGAGTTAAACATTTTTGTTTTGTTTTCTCTTGTACGTAAATTTATTATTATTTTTTCATTAAAATTGATTATTTAAGTAAATACTTAGAAGAAAAAGAATCACCTGATTAAGTAATCTCTCATCCGCATTTAAGATTTAAATTTGTCTGTTATTTATGATGAATTAAAATCCGAAAATGTTGTAAGATGATGCTGATATGTTGTAGCTTGACAACGGTTAACCCCGACAAGATGGGTCCGTCACACGTATGTGGAATTTGGCTGATTATATACTTAAGAGGATTTTATTTCTTATAACCAAAAAAAAAAACCCGAATTTACACGAAAAAAAAATCAAATTAAAGCTACACACAGTCGTGCACGTACGCATATAGACATATTTCATGTCGATGGATGCTCAGTTGATGTTAGGTACACTTGTCTTCTCCTCCGTGTATAATATATCTAGCTATGAGTCTGTGACAATGATTGCAAATCAAATTCTTCTTTAAATATTTTCTTATTGGGTGAAACTCTAGTTCATTGCTAACATTGAAAATGATATACATACCCGAACTAAATGTTGTATCTTTATTTACCAAATGAGAATCAGGTTAATTTCGTTTAGTTCTATTCACGCTTGAAAGAAGTGTCGATATCTTCGAGTTGATTTGCACAGACACAAACCTCTGGCCGAGAAATATTACAGACTCAAACGTTACTGGAACTTTAAATTTCTCAATAAGAAAATGTTGCAATTATAGCATAATGCATAACTCTCTAAATACGTGTACAAATAATATTTACATACTCAGCCTTTGCTACAAAAAAACAATATCTACATATTTATAAGGTATTAGTTGAACATTGAGTTTAAAATTATATAGACAAGAAAGAACTTTGAAAGTGATGTTGTTGGTTTAATAACTAAGTAGCTTCTTGTCAAATTGATACATTTCAAATCAACTAAATATATTATTAATATAGTGGTTTAGTTTGAAGTTTAAAGTTACTTGCATATAAGAAAATAGTTAGGCGTGTGTACTTTAGGTTGAACGAGAGGCAAAATTTCAAAGTCTAAACCTCAATTTAAGGGAATAGTTTAGTTAACGTAATGTATTATCAATAAGCTAGTGTTTTTTGGCTCGACATGTTAAGGATTACATTTGGTTAGTGGTCTAAATGTTAAAAGTTAAGTTTAGTGTTGGTATCAGATTTCACACACGAGAGTTCGATCCAAGAAAACCCATTAACGCATAGAATAAAATCCTATATGATAAAACATTCACATTGAAAGCGCTTTCTCTTGCTTTTTTTTATTTGATTTCAGATTGTTCTAACGAAAGCTTTAACCTCAATCAATTTACGAACCATCCAATTCTTCTACGCAAAACTTCTATCTACAATTGATGTTTTTTTCAATTGTCATCTAGCTTTCGTTCTGTATTTCTATTAGATATAACATAGGAAAAATTAACTTCAATATTATTCTTAGAACATGCAAAAAAGAAATAACAATTGTAAAGAGAATTGTTGTTCTGGTGCTGCAGCTCCCGTGCCGTATAAAACAACCACTATAATTTCTCATTAGATTATACATATAACGTCAAAAGTTATGAAGAACTCCTTTTTAGTTTCTTATTGAAACATGGAACAGTATCTTTAATATACTACAAAACATAATTAGTGTTCCACTTATATCATGTTCCGGTTTATACATACATCTAATTTGTCCAAGTGGCCAAATCAAAGATTTGCCACCATTAATTCGTTTTCGTGGGTTGCACAAGCAATACTCTACCAATATAACGACTAGAAATACATGCATGAGACAAAGGGATAATAATAGCTAGAAATACGCACAAGTAATAGTATGATTAGTTTATTAGTTTACAAAGGGATAATAATAGCTAGAAACACATACATGAGACAGAATGCGGCGGCTAAGGGAAAGAACAAATTGAAAACTACTACCAAGGATGAGAGATCATATGGAAAACGCAAAACACCTAACTTTCACTTTCTTTTTCTTGTGGTGGGTCTCTCCATTCCTATAAACCAAACCTTTATTAACTCTAAGTGCCTAAAAGTATTAAGTAGCTCCCAATCAGTGACTAAATCCACTGTTCATCGTTTATCCTTTAATTTGTTTGTTTGCTTACTTATCAGCTACTTAGTAATCAATTATTTTGAAACTTTTTAATAGTCAACCGAGCTCTTCTATATTAAGTAACTTTTATAAGCTAAAAGCCTAAAACGATCTCTAAATACTATTTTTGGGATCAGTGGAGTGAATACTGAATAGTGTGTGACCCGACAAATGGAAGAATCGTGTTGTCACGGGGTTAAAGGAAAAGCTGGAGTATAATATTTTACTTGAGACACTGAATAATGCCTGAAAAATGAAGACGACTTTGTGCAATGTATTATTATAAAGTTAAATGACAAAATTTATATCCAATCCAAACCGGGGCTTAAGCTATACATTTATAGATATGACGCAGAGGCATGATGCATAACAGTGTGTAAAACCACAAAGCAACACTAATGTCTTAACTCTTCAAGCTCTGATAAACTGATAAAGTTTATTCTTAAAATGTTTACGCACAAACTAAAACATTACGTTCTAACCAGAAATGAGATTATTTCTATATATCACTCACATCTCTTCTTAAAGATGCTTTCGTCGATGAAACTTGGAAATCCTTTAAGCACATCTCGCAGAGCGTAGTAATGACTATCACATTTATGGTCTGTAATGAAGTTACCAGAGAGAAGTATCCTCTGAAAATGTTGTCCTGGATCTCTCTTCCATAGACTAAAGTATTCAACTCTTTTCCCTGATCCGATTTTCGTGTTTCCTCTGAGGTTCCTCATCAGATAGTAAACCGCACCTGGCACATACAACTCTTCTGGCAATTTCACAACATCTTTAGTCTTATTAGACACTGAGACTAACTTATCAGACTTGTCGTTATTGGATGACGCAATTTCTGGTGAAAAATCAAGAAAAGTTTAAGATTAATGAAGCGTTTATAATCAAGAAAAGATTATCCTGTTCAAGAAGTAGTTTAGTTACCTGGAAACTCATTCTTGTTTCCGAAGTTTGCATATTCAGAAACTTTTCGAGCTGCGTCTTGCACAGAGGACACAACTTGTTTCGCGTTCGTTACCAAATCTAGTACACTCTTCCATTCTTCCTTCTCGATCACACTTGTCCTGGATTTACAAAATCATGACAATAAGTTAAACCAAAACAGACTGTAGAAGGTTAAGTAAAGTTATTCAAGAAGTGAAAGTGTTTGCTTTACCAATCAGTCTGAAGGATTTCATCCCTCAATCTCGCTAGAGAAGCTGTACTTAGTCTTGGTATAATATCATCCTGAAAAATTGGCCGAAAATGCTGTGAGTTTCATCAAGAACTCAACAAAACTTGATCAAGAAAAGAGCAATTACAATAGTTCTGACCTGCATAACAATAGTAGTCACAAACTCAGAGCAATTCTCTGCAAGATCTTTGGAAACACAAGGAGGCGTCGCATATCCAACAGCTGAGATAATCTCAGAGTCGAATCCCAGTTCCTCCCTTGGCATTTTCCTGAGCATAATCGCCATCACAGAAGCTATAGCCCCGCCAAGAGAATGACCAACAAGCCTCAACTTGTATCCCTACAGATCATTCACATTTCAACATTCAAATCCATATCCTTTCTCATTCATGTCTAACAAACAATGATCATATCATCATCATCATCACCTCGTATCTCTCTAAGCACCTTCTTATAGTTTGCAATTCATGATTAAGGAACCACCTTGCAGCTTCAGCGGTTCCAAAGTGTGTTGAGAAGCCTTCAAACGTGACCTCCTCATCGCTCGAAGAGACAATGTCAGTGATGAGATCGTAAATCGTATGCGTCCCTCGTATTCCAAAAACCACGAGCTTCCTCCGATGATCAACCCCAACGTAATAACCAGGCCTCATGACGCTCGAATCTTTCACAAACTTAAGAATGTTGTTCTCTCTAAGCATCGTGTTCTTGGCAAGACCAGCCACACTATCCCTGTAACAACCTTTCGCTAGCTCCGCGTTGTATATGAGATCATTAACCTGAACAAAAGGAACAACAGAGCTACTTAACTCATAATTTGGTTAAAGAGAAAGCTTATCTCCATGACAATGACCAAGTCTTACAGTAGATTCTGAAACAACTTCAACGCCCTTGACGTCCTCAAACGGAGACAAGGATGCTTGTCTAAGGTATATAAGATAGAGACCGATGGTAAGATCACCGAGAGTCCAACCTTCAATCCCGAGCTTACTCCTCTGAATACTAGCAATGATCTCAGACAGTGATCGAGAACCAGGCGCTGACTTCTCTCCTGGAGAGACAACACACATTAAACATTATGAACACTGAATGAAATGCTCCAAGAATCAAACCAAGAACAAGAACAGTATATGATAATAGACCTGATGGAAGAGCCCATCTACGCAATTGAATAGCTGGCTCAAGTGCTTTTGTGAGCCACGCTAAGTCCAGTTTCCATTTCCCATCACCTGTGTCTTCATCACCAGAGCTATCACCGTCGAGTCCTGATTCAAAACGTCTTCTCTTCTCTAAGTCAGACCTGGAAGAAGAGACGTTTGGCATTTTCTTAGCCTCTTGTTCTTCTGACTCCTTCTCTGCTTTGCCTGATTCTGATAATTGAGACCGAAACCGCTTGATTACATTGTACACAACTCCTTCATATAAACCACGTCTCTTCTTGAACGGTGAATCTTCTACAACTGAAAATATTTAAAAAGTGAAAATTTTTCTCAAGAACTTTTACCAAAGTTCAAAACTTTCATATCAAACATATTCAAAAATAGTTAATACTTTCAGAAAGCAGCTTTATTTTTGTTTCCTCAAACGTCATAAGAATATGAACAGAACCATGAATCATCATCGTCTACTAATTTGAGCTCAAGAGTTTTTACTAAAGTTCAAAACTTTCATACCAAACATATTCAAAATCAGTTTATACTTTCAGAAAGCAGCTTCATTTTTTGTTTCCTCAAATGTCATAAGAATATGAACAGAACCATGAATCATCATCATCGACTACTAATTTGACATTCGACATTCGAATTCAACAAGTGATTGCTCAGTGTTCTAACACTCTAATTCCAGAAGGTGAGGGTAAAGTAGAGCTTACGGAAATTCCATAGAAGCCGATTCAGTGACTTGTTAGCCATTGGCGTGGCTCGTAAATGGATTGTACAGCTAAATCAAATTGAGCTCCTCCTTTCAAGTAAAAGGATCATCCGAAAGCGACGACGGAGCAGAGAATGTTCAAGTAAGTGTAGCTTCGAAGAATCGGTGGGGCGTGGCAGGATAATCGGCGCGTGCCGTTAATTAATAACCGCTTGGCCGAGCAAATCGGGAAAAGACGAGCAACACCGCGACTGGATTTCAGTGATTCACCGCCATCTAGACTTTTCCAGTCAGGCTTCTAATGAGTTATGGGCTTAATTGGGCCTATTCTCGGCCCATTATAATTCTGTTAACGTAAGTAAAAGACCCGGGGGTGTTTACGTCTTTCGGTGAACGATAGTAACATATTCACATGTAGTAATGTCTTCTAGGTTACATCACACAGAAAAATATGGACCATGCACATTGCACAAAGTTACGCAATTTGGTCTCATCGATCGATATATTCGATTCAACTTGGTGACAATTTGGGTTGAAGGATATGTGTGAATCGGTTCATGGTGAACGATGGAATAATTCACGACAATAAACCGAAACTAGGGATTAAACCGAATCATACTTTGGAAAAAAAAAACCTAAGATCAAAACCCTATTTCTCAATGAAAAACGTAAATAATTGACTTACCTCATCAAATATTTTTGTTGCAAGCAAATTTCGTTTAGGTTTTTAATTTTGTCGATCATCTTTGTATGAATAATGACTATATATAGTCTATAGTAATACGAAATCCCAGTAATAATTATGAAGTAAATCAAAGAATGTCTTCAAACGACAAAACTTTAGTAGCAGCAGCGGATTTGGCCTTCTCACTTTCCAGTTCAACTTTGAGATCCGACAAAGTCTGCTCCAGATTCTTGATGCGTTGCTCCACTTGTTCGACCCCCAGAGAACCGTCAGCAATTGCATTCTTCCTCTCCAAGCAAACCTCATCAAGCTTTTTCTTTAACCAATCCAGCTTGAATCCCGCTTCTGTTAGCTCGTTCAACTCGCTCTGAGCGTTGCTTAGCTCAGCCTCAGAAAAGCTCTGTGGAGCCTTGCGCAGTGTCTCGATGAGGCTGAGGAGAAGATTCATGTATGCTGTCTTCACTCCTTTGTCCTTTGGTTTGAAATCCTCATCAATGTCTGGGTGTTTATTGAAGATATGTAGCACTGGAAGAACCTGCCAACAATAAGGACGTATGTTAATAAGATTTGAACCCAGTTTGTATTCTGTGCAGTTCTTGATTCACCAGACCAGAGAGAGAAAAAAAAAGCAAAGGGTTGTTGACTTGTTGTAGATTATGAGATAAAGATAAAGAAACTGGGAGATACTTGACATACCTGAGAATAAAGAACGTTAAAACCTTGGAAATCCAACATCTCCTTCCCAGTTACCTTTGATTCATGAACAATTTCAACTACTTTTACTTCGACTTTAACGATCAGTTTGTTCTTCTCCAGAAACCCTTCTTCTTTAAGTTTGCTAAGAGTTAGAGGCAATGTCTTATGACCCCATGATAGGAACTCAGAGCAGAATAAGATGGTTGATATTTCTGCAAGGCAAGCAAAAAGAAAATATAACTAATGTTTCAAAATATGGAAGATACTCTGCACACAAGCTCTGACTTCTTGCTCATCCACACTCTTTCTTGCATGTTTTATACTAATATGTAGAGGTTCACTTTTTTTTTTCTTCTTCTTTTGCAACAAGAACTATAACACTGAAACCAAAGAGAAGATGGAAGGTATGGTCATAATTACCAGTTCTACTGTAGAGAACTTTTCCGGATTTGTTTAACAGAGAGAAACGAAAATAAGCTTTCCTTTTCCATCCTGTTCGCAATGATTGAGGATTATGAACTCTCAGGTACAGATGCAAGTAATCATCAGAATCTTCTCCATCGGGACAAATTACAATATTCCTGAAAAGATTAAACGAAAAATAGCAAAGAGTAGAGGGTAGAGACCCATTTTAGTGCTAAATCATATTATTGGATTACCAGAATTCATGTTCTTTTTAACCTAAGCATGGATGTTTGATGTTTCTCGCTTACCATCCGCAGCCACCGCTTAAGAACTTAGGAGACACAATCAAAGCTTTCTTCTCGGAGAAGTTAATTATCTCAAACGTGTAACTCGTTTGCAACTTTTCCCCCGTATCTGTTCAAAACGCTTTCTTAGCCTTTTTGTATCTTTTGAGAAATAAACAAACTTCTCATAAACCTATTTGCTACTCTCAGAATATAAAAGAACAAACAAAAGAAATCAGGGGAAACGACTACATACCTGCGATACCCTTCTGCATTTGATTCCCCATATCTTATCAGCACTCTTACTTAGGCTGTGCTTTCGTAAGGCGAATGACAAAATCCTTGCAGAGAAATTTATAGGAACTAGATGAATTTATATGGAAATGATTGATTTCAAAATTGAGAAATTTTTATAAGTTTAATGAATTCAATAAATGTGTCATAGATTCTAGTCAAATGTTTGTATAGATTGTCATTGATTATCTTGGATATCTATTTAATTTTCTTTCTTTCTTATTTTTTTATAAGTAATTTATTAATATAAAGATTTGCAAATATTAACAACTCTAGTTAGTAGATATGATTAATTTAATTATTATGAGATTTTTTACGTAAGCATATGTACCAAATTATGTTTTTAATCTTTCTTGAAATGACTTAAAAAAGATTTTTAACAATTATGATTTTTCATTAAAAAATAATTGAAAAACCCATTTTTAGGGTTAGTTTCACAAATATTGAGTCGAATTTGTGAAACAATAATTATATGTGTTTTGCATATCCACATTTTACTCTAGCTAAATTTGGATCGTGACTTAATTTGTAAAATAACCATTGCTGAAAAAAGTCAATAATGTTTTTTAAGCTTTGTATCTATTTTTACTTTACAGTGATTTGGAAAAGCTCATAGTTATTAACCATATTACAGTATTTTTAATGTTGCATTTTGTGAGTAGTAAAATGTAAAGAATTTATGTCCTAATAACATTGAGATTTTGATAGAATTTTTGAATAAAAAATTAAGAAGAGATTTTGAGTGGAATTTAAAAATCTTATAACCAATAACAATGAAATTTATTATGATTTTAAAAATCCATTAACAAACCAATAACAACGGAATCCATAAACATTAAAAATATTTCGAAGTTCATTTACTAAGAACTCCCCTTAAAAAAATGTTGTCTAATACGATTTTGATTAGACACCGAGAGTAGGCCCTACACCATGCATCCATCAAATTCTTAACCATTGGCTCCCTCGTTTCTTCGTTGTGAACCCAAGAACGGTAACGCACAGAGCCACCGCCTCTGTATACGAAGCAGGGCAAGCATGTGTTCCAAAAGCGTTACATTATGCAAATATTCTGGTGGTAACAACATCCTTTAATACCCTTTCACGTCTTTTTCAAGCCCTATATTTAAAAAAGGCGGACTTTGGTAACACATTTATGTTCTAGTTTGTCTCGTTGTCTCCGCGCGGTAAACTAAACTGATTTATATCTTCTACTCATGCAGCCTAATTAAGTGCGTTAATCTGTAGCTTCTGCTTCACGATGCATGTGTATCATAGATACATTATTTACGACGTAGGATCAACTTCTGACTTGGATGCAATTATAAAATAAATTCCATTTGTTGCAAGGAAAGTTTGTTTAGGCTTTGTTGTCAATCAAACGCTTAGACTCAAACATGCATGTTTGTAGACAAAGGGTCAAACAACGAAAATAGTAATGCCAATTCCCAAGAGATATTTTGATGAACTAAAATAATTTTGACACCAAATAATGTTAAACGTGATGAGGACTAAACAGAGGATTAAACACTAGTGACTACAGTAATGCGGAATCCAAAAAAATACTTATTGAAACAAATCAAAGAAAGTCGTAAAACGACAAAACTTTAGTAGCAGCAGCAGATTTGGCATTCTCACTTTCCAGTTCAGCTTTGAGATCCGACAAATTCTTCTCCATAAACATGATGCGTTCCTCCAATTTTTCGACCCGAGAAAAATCTTCAGTTACATTCTTCATCTTTAAGGAAAGATCCTCAAGCTTTTTCTTTAACCAATCCAGCTTGAAGCCTGCTTCTGTTAGCTCCTTGAACTCCCTCTCAGCGTTTTTTAGCTCAGCATGAGAAAAGTTCCGTGGAGCCTTGCGCAGTGTCTCGATGAGGCTGAGGAGAAGACTCATGTATGCTGTCTTCACTCCTTTGTCCTTTGGTTTGAAATCCAAAGCAAAGTCAGGGTGTTTCTTGAAGATACAGGACACCGAATGAACCTGCCAACAATAAGGATCATGTAACTAATTATATTCCATCAGATATAAATACTGTACACTTCTTGATTCACCAGAGAGGAAAACAAACCAAAGGCATTGTTGTAGATTATGAAATAAGATAAATAAACTGGGGGATACTTAACATACCTGAGTATAAAGAACGTTGAAACCGTTGATGTATAACATCTCTTTCCCGGTTACCTCTGCTTGATGAACAATTTCAACTACTTTTACTTCGACTTGAATTATCAGTTTGTTATTCTCTAGAAACCCTTCTTCTTTAAGTTTGCTTAGAGGCAATGTCTTATGACCCCATGATGAAAACTGAGCGCAGAATAACAAGCTTGATCTTTCTGAAAAACAAACAAAAAGAAAATTTAACTCTACTGTTCATAAATATTCAAAATATTAACCTTTTTCTTTTTCTTAACAGAAAAAATTGTGCATGAGAGTAGGAGACCAAAGAGAAGATGGAATGGAAGGTATGATCATAATTACCAGTTCCACTGTAGAGAACTTTTCCGGATTGGTTTAACAGAGAGAATCGTAAATTAGCTTTCCTTTTCCATCCTTTTCGCAATGATTGAGGATTATGAACGAAAAGGTACAGACGCAAGTGATCATCACAATCTTTTTCCTTGGGAAGAACTTCAATATACCTGAGAAGATCAAAAGAAAAAAGAAGAAGCACAGAGGAGAGACCCTTTTTAGTGATCGATATGATCGTATTGGATTACCAGAACTCATTTTCCTTTAACCTAAACATTTTTTTTTTCTCCCTTACCATTCGCAGCCGCCACTTAAGAACTTAGGAGACACAATCGAAGCTTTCTTGTCGGAGAAGTTATCTATCTCAAACGTGTAACTCGTTTGCAACCTATCCCCCGTATCTGTTCAAAACGCTTTCTTAGTCTTTTTGTTTCTCTGAGGGATAGACAAACTTCTCACTAAATCTATTGACTACTTTCAGACGATAATAAACAAACAAAAGAAATCAGTAGAAACGTACCTGAGACACTCTTTTGCATTTGATTCCCCATATCTTCTCAAAACGCTTTCTTAGGTTCGTGTTTCCTCAGGCAAAATTCTTGTCGAGAAATTTGTTGGAAGTAAAAAGAATGTTGTAGATGCTAAGCGAAACCCTAATATACGAGTGAATGAGTGATTGAACACTGAGTATTTATGGGCCTAAAGGCCTTACACCCTTTTTAGGGCTTGGCTGAAGAACAGCGGAAGTGCTCTGAACAAACAAACCTAATCCTCAGACAAGGTTTAGTGCTTCACGTATACGGATCGAACTTTGAGTTTATTTTTCTCAAAATGGATAATGTTCTCATATTTGCTTCACCATCTGCTAATTTGAATTTCTTTCTGCCAATTATCAAGAACAATCTAAAAGCGAAATATGTGTTGAAAATAATTGATTTCTAGAAAATCAAAACATATGAAAGCTATAAGTAGATGTAAACCAAAGTCTGGAAAACCATGTAAAACAAAATAATAAAATATACTAAAACTAGAAAGACCCTGCTAAATATCATCTAATTTTCTCTCTGCATTCAGTTTTATCTTAGCTTTGAGATTACTCATCATCAGCTCAAGATTCTTCAACTGTTTTTCAAGTTCTAGAGCATGAGCTTCATAACCAGAGAGTTTCTTCCTCCCCAAGGTAACCTTCTCAAGCTTTTCCCTCAACCATTCCAGCTTAAAACCAGCTTGTGTCAGATCAAGCAAACCATTGGAAACGTTACTTAGATCAGACTCGGTGAGCTTCTCAAGAGGACTGTAATAAAGTGTCTCGTAGATTCTGAGGAGAATGTTCATGTATGCTGTCTTAAGTTGTGGATCTTGTGGTTGAATATACAAAGCAGTTTCTGGGTAAGTATCAAAAATCCAGTTTGCTGACTTTACTTGCGACTGAAGAAGTTCGAAGCCATGGACATACACCGTCTCCTTCTTTTCTTCGGGTAAGACTTTTGGATCTCGTCCACCATGAAGCTCCTTAACATATATGTAGACTTCAATTTTGAGTTTGTCGTTCACAAGAAATCCTTTCTCTTGAAGATTGGAAAGAGTCAAGCCCGTTCTGATGAAACCCGAAGTTGGTTGTTTCTCGTTAAAGGTGCGGTAAGTTCCTGTAGACGTATGAAGTAACAGAGACATAAACAAAAAAATTTAAAATTAAAAATAATATAAATATGCAATTTGCTACAACTGAAGAAAGAGTAGTTAACTTAAGTATTTTTTTTTTATGCTAGTGAAATAATAAGAAATAATAAGAAAAGTGTTAAAAAGACGAATTACCAACAAAACTTTTGGAGCTGAGAACGTTGGATGGATTCACGACAACGAAGCTAAAACTGGTAACTCTCGACCAAAGATGAGGGCGTGAGTGAGGATCTGGGACTGCTAAGTACAGACACATGTATTTGCTAGTACGGTTTCCCTTGGGTTGTACGTAAACATGCCTAAAATAATAAAACAAAAATATTTGATTAATTAGTCCTTAACACGTGTAGTAAGAACTGTATCTTAGTTCTCGTTTATACCAGTTGCAGAAGCCGCTTGAGAACCCGCTTGAGAACAGAGGAGACATAAATGGAGTATTCCTTTGGGAAAAGTTGTCGATCTCAAAAGTGTAAGTCACTTTCTGTTTGCTGTTCCCCATGACTTAAAAAACCACTCTCTTAATTTTAGGGTTTGGTACTTCTTCGAGGGAGGGACAGAGAGAAAATTCTATAGGTTTTGTCGGACTCTTGAGATTGAGGAAGAGACGGGATCGCCTAAAAGAAACATATATAATTACAAAAATATTGTGTTCCTATTTTAATCATCGCATCCTAAGCCTGAGATAAATAGGTTTTTTTTTTTTTTGGTTAAAGCACAATCGCATAGGAAATATGTTTGGATTATCTCCAAATCTCTTGTATCATTATCTTATTAGTTAGATAAATTATCAAAAACCTTTTTGATGATTTTTAGGGTTTTCACTTTTATAATTAAGCTGTTTAGGTCTAAACTTTAATGGAGTGGTTACTAATTTTGAGATGGTTAGAAAGTTGAGTTTTCTCTTATGATTCTTGTTATCTGTATTCGTTTTAACGTTTCAAATTTTTTTTTTTTTTAAATACTTGTCTCCCTGCTATTCTGAATGATAACGGATATTCTATCGCTTCCGCTCTCAATATTAGACATATTTTGGTTGGGTTATCCATAAAAAAGGGTTCTTTCGCTGATAAACCATGGTGAAAAATCCAGTGAAGAAACAAGACTCTTGAAGATTGAGTCTGAACAGAGCATCATCCGATCTTTGTTAGAGAATGAAGAAAAGAGGAAACAGAGTAGTAGTAGTGTTTAGTTAGGTGTAACACCATCTTCCATTTATAAAGAGATATAACCATTCTTCAGGAAACTATTTTACAGATGGAAAAGTTAAGTTTGATTCATTTTATCCGGGAGAAAGATGTAGTAAAAACAATCTGAAAACGAAAACTGTGTTAAGAACATTAGATTTCTAGACACCAAAACATATGAAAAGATCTAATTATATCTAAATCAAATCAAATCAAAATAAATAAAAAAGTCATAAGATCAAAACTAGAAACTACTAAATATCATATAAATTAATATTAGTTCTCTGCTTTCAGTTTGATCTCAGCTTTGAGATTGCACAGCATCACCTCAACATTTTTCTATTGAAATTAAACTTGATTTTGATCAAGGTTTAATTTTGGGTCCATAAACAAATTATTATTAAACCCAAAATTAGGCCCAAGTTCTAGAACTCTCTAGAAACATCATAAGAGGTCATCACTTCCTCAAATTTTCTAGAGAATTCTACTAGATAACTCTCTAGATATTTATGTAGAACTTTCTAGTTCTTGTAAGACAAGAAATCTAGATATTATGTTAGAGAGTTCTAGAGATTAGGATAAACTTGTAAGATAATTTGTAGAAAGTTGTAGAAGAAGAAGAAGAAATATCTAGGACCTAAGGAGGTTATAGAAGAGTGTAGAAACTTTGTAAGTAGATTTGGGAGGCTATAAATACCTCCTCACCCCCTCATTTGTAAATGCACAAGAAATTGAACAAGTTAATAAAGAGTGTTCTAAAGCTAAGTTCTCTCTTGTTCTTCTTAAAAGTCTTTCAAGTATTCTCTTGTGTTCTTCCATATTTCTCTTCATACTTAGAGGGTTTATTGTTTCTTTCGGGTTTCTCGGGTATTACGGTCTTGGGCTAGTGCTAAGCACTATCGGTGCTGGTTTCTCTACATGGTATCAGAGCCATTCTAATCTTGTGCTCATCAAGATCGGGATTTAGGAGAACTCGGGTTTACTCTAAGTATGGAATCAATGGGTCGTGTTGTTGGATTGGGAATGGAGATCTTAAACCAATCTAACTACCGGTTATGGAAGTCATGTATGGAGTCATACTTGGTGAGTGAGGACTTATGGGATGTCGTCGGCGGCAGTAGCACCACACCACCAATGGGAGCTGCTGCGACAGCGGAAGCGACAAAGGAATGGACACGGAAGAATGCCAAGGCGGAGTTTGCATTGAAGAGGTCAATATCCTCGGGAGTATTTGAGCATGTCTCAAGGTGCACATCCGCTAGTTCCATTTGGCAAGCGTTGGACCAACTGTTCAACAAGAAGAATGAGGCTCGTCTACAACTGTTAGAGAACGAGTTGGCGAATGCGAAGCAGGGGGAGTCTTCAATCTCAGAGTTCTTCATCAAGGTAAAGAACCTTTGCTCTGAGATTAACACTCTTAATCCGGAGGAGTCTATTTCGGAAGCTCGGTTAAAGCGGTCTATTATTCGTGGTTTACGACCCGAATATACACCGTTTGTGACTTCCGTTCAAGGATGGGCTACACAACCTTCCTTGGAGGAGTTTGAAAATCTGCTAGCTTCGCAAGAATCCTTAGCCACGCAAATGGCGGGAGTCAAAATCCATGATGACTCGGGGAGCGCTTTTGTAGCTCGGAGGCAACAGAGCTACAAAGGAAAAACCAAGAATGATGGTGTAAAGAATAATGATGGACGGGAAAGATCTTCTACGGGAGACAAGAAGCAGTTCAAGTGTTACCGGTGTGGAAAGCTTGGGCATTTCAAAAAGGACTGTCGGGTCAAGCTGAAGGAAACCAATATGGCGGAATCAAAAAGTCATACTGAAGACGAAGATTGGGGGAAATGTTTCACGGTGGAGGCTGCATCTTCAGGTACATCCACAACTAAAAATCTTGGAAATGATTGGATTGTGGATTCGGGTTGTAGCCATCATATTACCGGAAACGAGAAGTTATTTTCTAGTCTTCAACGTCATGACGGGAAAGAAGCTATTATCACTGCGGATAATTCAATCCACCGGGTTGAGAAGGAAGGGACTATTGTTATTGAAGGAGAAGAAGGAGGCCCAATCACTCTCAAGAACGTATACCATGTCCCTGGAGTTAAGAAGAATCTTCTTTCCGTGGTGAATGCGGTGGACTCAGGTAACTACGTTTTATTTGGACCAAAAGACGTTAAATTCTTGAAGAATATTCAAGAGTTAAAGGCGGACGTAGTTCACACCGGAGCACGGGTTAAAGATCTTTATGTCTTATCGGCCTCAAATTCGTACATTGAGAAGATGAGTACGAATGATAATGCTTTTATTTGGCATGCTAGGCTTGGCCATATAAATATGACTAAGCTGAAGGCTATGGTGAATAAAGATCTGGTTAATGGGCTCCCAAAGTTGAAGATTCAAGATGAAGGAAAGCTTTGTGAAGGTTGTCAATATGGAAAATCACATAGACTTCCATTTGACAATTCTACTTCACGATGCAATGCTCCGTTGGAGAGGATCCATAGTGATTTGATGGGTCCGACGAGAACATCCTCCTATTCCGGGTTCCGCTACATGCTGTTGTTCGTTGATGATTACTCACGGTACACCTGGGTATACTTTGTGAAGGAAAAGTCAGAAGTATTCTCCAAGTTTCAAGAATTCAAGGTTACCGTGGAAGGAGAGTTGGGTCGGAAAATCAAGACCTTAAGGACGGATAATGGAGGGGAGTTTATGTCAAACGAGTTTCTCTCTTTCTGCCGAAAGCATGGTATCAAGAGAGAATTTTCATGTCCATACACACCTCAACAAAATGGAGTAGCAGAAAGGAAGATAAGGCATCTAAGTGAGACGTGTAGAAGCTGGCTACATGCGAAGAATTTGCCTAAGGCTCTATGGGCAGAAGGGATGAGATGTGCAGCCTATGTCATCAATCGGATGCCGCTTAGTCCAAATAATATGAAGTCTCCTTATGAGATGGTTCATGGGAAGAAGCCAACAGTGAAACATCTCAGGATATTTGGATCTATCTGCTATGTCCATGTGTTCGACTCTCAAAGAACCAAGCTGGAGGCAAAGGCGAAAAAGTGCATCTTTGTCGGCTATGATGAACAAAGGAAGGGGTGGAGGTGTATGGATCCAGAGACACACAGATACACTGTATCTCGTGATGTTGTCTTTGATGAAGTGTCTTCATATTACGGATCTCCTCAAGTCTTGGTTGAGCAAGATGGTGCGGGCTCACTTAAAGACGATGAACCAGCTGCTCAGATACCAAGTGATGGTGGAATTTCTGAACCAGAGATGCAAGGTGAAAGGGGGAGCACTAACCAAGAGGAAGAGGAGGAGGAAGATCATGGTTCCTTGGCTAATCAACGACCAAAACGGGACATCGTTAAACCTGCTCGGTACAGAGATGAAAGGTTTGTTACTACTTACTCATGCTACTTTGCATCTCCTTTTGATGAAGAAGAACCATCATCTTATGATGAAGCAAAAGGAGTTAAAGAGTGGGAGACCGCAATGAAGGAGGAGATGGATGCTCTAAAGAAAAATGAAACTTGGGATTTGGTTCCAAAACCCAAGGATGTCCAACCCGTCTCATGCAAATGGGTGTACCGGATCAAGCGTAAGAGGGATGGAAACATTGATAGACACAAAGCAAGATTGGTTGCTCGGGGATTTTCTCAGAAGTATGGAGAAGACTATGATGAGACTTTCAGTCCAGTGGCGAAGATGACTACGGTACGTACACTCTTATCTTTAGCTGCAAGCTTTGGCTGGAAGTTATGGCAGTTAGATGTGAAGAACGCTTTTCTATACGGAGAACTTGATAAAGAAATCTATATGGAGCAACCACTTGGTTACATATCACAAGAGCATCCCGATTATGTTTGCAAGCTAAAGAAGGCTTTGTATGGGTTAAAACAAGCTCCAAGGGCCTGGTATGGAAAGCTTGCTCAGTTTCTTCAGTTTTGCGGTTACTCTCCGTCGAACTCTGATCCGAGTCTGTTCTTCAAGAAGAATGGAGGAGTCCACGTGGTAGTCCTTCTTTATGTGGATGACTTGATAATTACCGGGAATGATGAAGCGGAAATTGCTCGTCTGCAAGAGGATATGTCGATAAGGTTTGAGATGAAGATGTTGGGTGAGCTGAACAACTTTCTTGGTTTGGAGGTTGAAAGGATGAAGGATGGAATATTCATCGGCCAACATAGCTACGCAAGAAGGATTGTAGAGAAGTTCGGGGTACACGAAGGAAAGACACGTACTACTCCGATGGATGCGAACATCAAGCTGAAGCGCGATGAAGGATCCTTGCTACCCGATCCTCGGCCTTATCGTTCTCTTGTGGGAAGTCTTCTATACTTAACCATTACAAGACCTGACATTTCCTTCGCGGTTGGTCTTGTAAGTCGGTTTATGCAGTCACCAAGGAAGCCACATCTAGAAGCGGCAAAGAAGATCTTGAAGTATGTGAAGACAACTCTTGGCATGGGTCTAATGTACAAGTACAATGCCAAGGTCTCTCTCTATGGCTTCACGGATGCTGACTTTGGTGGAGATCTAGATGGTCGAAAATCAACTTCGGGCTTTGTGTTCTTGTGTGGAGACACAAGCGTTTCATGGTGCAGCAAGAAACAAGCAACGGTGTCGCTGTCTACCACTGAAGCGGAGTATAAAGCTTCGACGCTCGCAGCCCAAGAGTGTATTTGGCTTCGAAGGCTTCTTGAAGATTTGTTTGAGCCAATCAACAAGCCGGTTGCCATATATGGAGATAACCAAAGTGCTATCAAGCTGGCTAACAATCCGGTGTTCCATGCAAGGACGAAGCATATTGAGTTGGAACATCACTTCATACGGGAGAAGGTGCTTGATGGAACAATTGAAGCTTTGGAGGTTCGAAGTGAGGATAATGTTGCAGATATCTTCACCAAGTCACTACCAAAAGGTCAGTTCGAGTTACTTCGCTCGAAACTCGGGATGGTTGATAAAATCAAGTTTAAGGGGGAGTATTGAAATTAAACTTGATTTTGATCAAGGTTTAATTTTGGGTCCATAAACAAATTATTATTAAACCCAAAATTAGGCCCAAGTTCTAGAACTCTCTAGAAACATCATAAGAGGTCATCACTTCCTCAAATTTTCTAGAGAATTCTACTAGATAACTCTCTAGATATTTATGTAGAACTTTCTAGTTCTTGTAAGACAAGAAATCTAGATATTATGTTAGAGAGTTCTAGAGATTAGGATAAACTTGTAAGATAATTTGTAGAAAGTTGTAGAAGAAGAAGAAGAAATATCTAGGACCTAAGGAGGTTATAGAAGAGTGTAGAAACTTTGTAAGTAGATTTGGGAGGCTATAAATACCTCCTCACCCCCTCATTTGTAAATGCACAAGAAATTGAACAAGTTAATAAAGAGTGTTCTAAAGCTAAGTTCTCTCTTGTTCTTCTTAAAAGTCTTTCAAGTATTCTCTTGTGTTCTTCCATATTTCTCTTCATACTTAGAGGGTTTATTGTTTCTTTCGGGTTTCTCGGGTATTACGGTCTTGGGCTAGTGCTAAGCACTATCGGTGCTGGTTTCTCTACATTTTCAACTCTTTTTCAAGATCTAGAGCATGAGCTTCATAATCAAAGAGTTTCTTCCTCTCCACGGAAACCTTCTCAAGCTTTTCCCTCAACCATTCCAGCTTAAAACCAGCTTGTGTCAGATCAAGCAAACCCTTGGAAAGGTTACGTAGCTCAGCATCGGTGAGCTTCTCCAGAAAACTGTGATAGAGTGTCTCGTAGATTCTGAGCAGAATGTTCATGTATGCTGTCTTAAGTTGTGGATCTTGTGGTCGAATATACAAAGCAGTTTCTGGGTAAGTATCAAATATCCAATTTGCTGACGTTACTTGTGAATGAAGAACTTGGAAGCCATTGACACACACTGTCTCGTTCTTCTTTTCGGGTAACACACGTGAATCTAGTCTACCACAGACATCACTGACAGATATGTAAACTTCAATTTTGAGTTTGTCGTCCACAAGATATCCATTCTCTTGAAGTTTGGTAAGACGCAAGGCCTTTTTGAAACCCCAGTTTGGTCTTTTTTCCCAGAATGTCTGAGTAGTTACTGTAGATAGATAGAAACCAAAACAGAAAAAGATCATGTAAATATGTAGTTCTATATATATATATATATATATATATATATATATTCCTGAAGAAAACCGATTAATTTGAATTTTTAGTTTTTTCATAGTTGTGAAATTAAACGATAGGGTTTTTCATTGGTAACCTAGACGTTTGGCCTTGACGACGTCAGAGTGGTTCACCACAACGAAGCGAAACGTGGCAAATCTCCTCCATCCTTGAGACAGTGAGAGAGGATTTGCAACTTCTAGGTACAGAGACAAGTGTGTATCAATACCGTTTCCCTTGGGATACACGGTAACATACCTAGAAAAGTTAAACAAAACTATGAGTACTAGCTAAAACGAGTAATAAAAAACTAAAGCTACTGTAGTTCTCGTTTTTTACCAGTTGCAGGAGTAGCTTCTGAACAGATTCGTCCATACTGGAGCATTCCTTTGGGAGAAGTTGTTTATCTCCACAGTGTAACACGGCGGTTTCATCGTGGCCATGTCTTCAAAATCGCTCTGTTAATTTTTAGGGTGTTAGTATATTGATTCACGCGTACGTAAGCCAATCTTCTTTATATAGGAGAGGGAAAACAAATTCTGTAGATTCCTAGATCAAACCAAATTTAGTGGAACAGATAATCTTCAAAAAAAAAAACTATAATTTATTTAAATATCTTTTTTTTTTGTTTTAAATATTAATCGATTACGCCTTGTATAGTTTTGATAGTTTTATTCGGATTCTTGAGATAGAGATTGAGATGTTAGAGAAAAAAAAGTTGCTTTAAAACTGAAGACTTGTAAAGGAAGGTACCTTTACAAGGAAGAGACTAATGTACCGTAAAGCCAATTTCAAATATACCACACATTGTCTCAGGCCTTTTTTAGTGAGAGGAAAGAAAGATGCCCTACTTTCTGATATTCCCAGCAAAAAATCCCAATAGGTCCTAGATGTTGTTCATATGCGTGATAAACATATACATCTTTCGTTAGGGTTTACCGTAGGAAATTGTACAATTGGACCACTGGATCGAGAACATTACTCACTTACCCTAATCTTAATGCAGGAGATAAAACTAATCACAGTGGGGTTTGTAACGTTGGTTTTATGCAACACATGATCTCAAAACACGTTTTAAAGGAAAATTGAAAGGGACAAATAAAAGAGAGTGAGCCTAAGGATAAAGAGAATGCGTAGGAGTTTGGACGTTTGTAATTATGTCACGCGCGAACATCATATCTTTACCAAGCTTAAGTAGCTCATTTGGTCGTTGACTGATCCGAAGGAATGGACTTATTTACTGCTATCTAGTCACCGGTGAACAGAAATATACGGTTTCAGCCCCGAACTTTTGCAGACATTTATAAAAGAATATTTTAAACAACAACCAGTTCTTGTGACATGATAAAACAAGATGAAGTGATGAAAACCAAGGCAAAGAATGGGGAAAAAAAACTATGAATTAAAACTAGAAAAGTGATGATAAAAACTAAAACAAGGAATCATCTTTAGGAAAAAAAATCTGAATGAGAACACCCTAAACTTTCACTAGAAACATAGTTAGTGATTTGACAATGAGAAGCAAGACAAAAATAATCTCTTTATAAAACAATCTCTGAACCCCAACGAAGCAACTCTAGGAGCCGCACCAGCACCAGCATCAGCATCAGAGTTGATCTTCTCAACTTTGAGATCGGCAGCCTCTTTCTTTCTCTTCAAGGCAACCTCCTCAAGCCTTGACTTCAACCAATCCAGCTTAAAGCCAGCTTCTGTTAGAACCTTCAAATCGCTGTCAGCGTTGCTTAGCTCAGTCTCAGTCAAGCTCTGAGGAGGCTTGCGCAGTGTCTCGATGAGGCCGAGAAGAATATTCGTGTATGCTGCCTGCATCACCTCTATGATATCGTATGGGTCTTGTGCGATCATCTCGCCCACTGGATTAACCTGCCAATGCTAAAAAAGAAGATGTAATTATGCTAACTAGCTCCAAATCCAGACTGTATAAACCAACTAAGCTGGTTTTGCATTTTTTGTGAGAACCAAAAAAGAAAAAGAAAGTCAGTGGCTCCTTGACTTACGTGAGAATAAAGAGCATCGAAATCATGGACAGTTGCCATCTCATTCGCATTTGTGTTCCCTTCATGAATAACTTCAACTACATTAATGTAGACTTCAATGGTCAGTTTGTCGTTCTCCAGGAAACCTTCTTCTTTAAGCTTAGCATGAGGCAACAATCTGTCATATCCCCAGCATGGGCCCTCATCGCTGAAGGATCTCTGATCTCCTGTAAGTGCAGAAAAACAAAAACAAAAATCAACATATATCAATTTTTCTTCATAATCAATCAGATATGATATACAGATTAAAAAAAAAAAAAAAAACTGAAGATATGAATATGATCATATCATTACCAGCTGTTCTGAGGAGAACTTTGCCAGATTGATGCAACAAAACAAAGCGATAATTAGCTCGTCTTCTCCATCCAGGTAGCAATGATTCAGGATACGAAGCGTACAGATACAGAGATAAGTGATCATCCTCAAAACTTCCCTTGGGGCAAAGAATAAGATGCCTACGAGAAAGAAAAAAAAAACCTCAGATTAAACAAAGACGTACGACTCGTGTAAGAAATCTAAGGATCTATATTCTTATCGTTTTACCATTCGCAGCCGCCGCTTGTGAAATAATCCGAATATATCTCATCCGAATATATCTTATCATCGTTCCATTCGGAAACGTTGTCTATCTGCCAGCTGAAAGCAGCTTTCTTCGATTCCTTCTTCATCTGTTCAAGAATGCTTTGACAATAAGAATGCTTTGACGATTTTAGGGTTTAGTGCTTCCAAGCGAGAGACAAACTTTATATATATAGGACTTGAAAATAGAACTTTATAAATCCTAGGTCAAACGAAACCGTCAATAATATTTACAAAACCTAGAGAACACATTGTAACAATTTGTAACTTTTTTTTTTTGGCGGTGTAACAATTTTTAACTTATGTCACGCATGTAGTGGAATTTATCGATGTATATAATATTTAGACCTCCATGAATTAATATTTTTAGAAATCTTCTACAAATCGTGATAATTTGTATCATATTAACCTTTCAATTGTTTGGTAACTGACATTTTCGTATCCTAAATTGCGATTATTTTATATTGTTTTGCAAATGTTTGATTAGAACTCTAAATTTTGGTGAAATCGTTGTGTGATCGGATCTCTTCTGCTCTAACAGAAACCTAGTGAGCTAAATGTGCCTTTTCTTTTGTTTCGTAGCAACCACTATTGGAACACAATGAACGTAATATATTATCGAGAAAATGTGATACTGACAAAACAGAGAATTAAAGCAATAACATAACCGAGTCTCTAGGACACCAAAAGCATCAAAAGAAAAGGAAAGGTCTAGAAGTACTTTCCAAACAAAATATAATAGAGTTTAACATCAAACAATCTCAAATGAGAAAATTCATCAGTTGTAGATTTGGCCTTCTCCTTGTTTCACTTCAGCTTTGAGATCTGCAAACATAAGCTCCAGATTCTTCACCCGTTCCTCCAGTTGTTGGGCCCTGAAACTATCAGCATTTGATTTCTTCCTCTCCAAGGAAACCTCATCAAGCTTCGACTTCAACCAGTCTAGCTTGAAGCCTACTTCCGTTAGATCACTCAACTCGATGTAAATGTTGCTTAGCTCAGTCTCGGAGTGACAATGTGGAGGCTTATTTACTTTCTCGATGAGGTCAAAGAGGACAGTCATGTATGCTGTCTTCACTACTTGGTTCTTTGGTTTGAAGCCTACTGCAATGTCTGGGTGCTCCGCCAAAACCTGACCCACAGAAGTAAGATGCATGCCAACAACAAGGATGTAAAGAATCTAAGAACAGATCTTGCGCACTTTTTTTTCATTATGAAAAAATTAAGAAGGAAAAAAACTAATCTTAACTAACTAATACCTCTTAAAGTAGTTGCTTAATTTACCTGAGACTGAAAACTATTGACATCATCAATATCTTTCTTCTTCTCCACGGAAACCACATCAAGGTTCGGCTTTAACAAAGACACCGTCTTTTTCTTCTCATTGAGCAGTGGCTTCGTCGGATGAAAACAAATAGCATCATAACATAATACATGAACTTCAATGATGAGTTTGTCGTCCACCAGATATCCTCTGTTGTGAAGCTTTGTAAGACGCAATGCCTTTTTAAAGCCCCGGTTTGTCTTCTTCTCGTTGAAGTGATGCTTAGTTTCTGTGCATAGTGACATAAATAAGAAAATTAATATCATATATACTAAAGTGTAAGGAAGACAAAAACAATTTGAAGAGAGATATTTTTTACTTAAACTTTTGGAGCAGAGAACGCTCGACTGGTTCACCACAAGGAAGCGAAAAATTGCGTCTCTGCTCCATCCTCGAGGCAGCGAGAGAGGATCCGCAACTTCTAGGTACATAGACATGTGTGTACCAATGCCGTTTCCCTTGGGATACACGGTAACATACCTAAAAAGAAAAAACAATGATTATTCCTCTAAAAACAAAGCTTTCATTTTCTTTAAATCCCAAATATGTAATCAGAACCTGAAAGCTTTAATTAATTTTTATTTTCTACCAGTTGGTGTAGTAGGGAACTATGATCAGAGAGGACCGTATTGGAGCACTCCTTTGGGAAAAATTGTTTATCTTCAAAGTGTACTTCTTCCACATGTCTTCCTAATCGTTCTAATGATTTTAGGGTTTTGGTATAATGTATTGATGTTAATTATATAAGTACTACCTTTTCTTTAATTTATATAGGAGGTAGAAAAAGAAAAAAAACCCGTCCAGATTCGCATATCTAACGTTATTTAGTTGAACAACAAAAGCTTAAAACAAATGAAATTATAATCGTTATCTTCAAATCCAAATCTACCACCGGCTAACAATAAAATTAATCTTCCTAGTAACTATAATTTATCTTCAAATCCAAAACAGATTAACTCATCAAACATGTGTTTAAGGAATAGCAAAAAGGACAGAAACAGAGAATGATCGAGTTTCAGGACAAAGAGAATGCGTTTGTTATATCAAATTTTTGGCAACGACGATGATAAAAGCGCGGAAGATAATGAAAAAAACTATGAACTCAAACTTGTTTGAAGAATACTCATGTATAACAATCAGTTCTTGGGATATAATCAACCAAGAAGTAGTGATAAGAAAAAGGCAAAGGAATGAAACGAACAAAAACAAAACTACTGAAACTAGAAAATTGATGATATGAACTAAAACAACGAATCATCGTCACCAGCGATGCTTTTATGTGATGTCTAAGCTAAAGTTCATGGGATCATAACGCTTTAAAAGGAAAACAATCTGAATGAGAACTCCCTAAACTTACACTAGAGAACATAGTTAGTGGTTTGAGAATGAGAAGCAAGATAAAAAGCATCTCTTCATTAAAAAATCTCTCAACTCAAACCAAGCAGTTCTGGGAGCCGCAGCAGCATCAACATCAGATTTAATCTTCTCGTTTTCCAGTTCAACTTTGAGATCAGAAAGTGCTTTCTTCCTATTCAAGGTAACCTCCTCAAGCTTTGACTTCAACCAATCCAGCTTGAAGCCAGCTTCTGTTAGCTCGCTCAACTCGCTCTCAGCGTTGCTTAGCTCAGTCTCAGACAAGCTCTGAGGTGGCTTGCCTAATGTCTCGATGAGACCGAGGAGAATATTCATATATGCTGTCTTCACCTCTGCTATATCTGATCTGATACCTACTGCAACGTCTTGGTGCTCTGCGAAAATCCTGCTCACTGAATTAGCCTACCAATGATAAAAAGAAGATGTAGTTATATTTCCTTAAGTGGAAACACCCAAAAAGAAAAAAGAAGAAGACAAGAACCAAAGTCCAGGCTGTAAAACCAACTAAGCTGGTTTGCATTTGTGTCCTTGACTTACCTGAGAATTAAGAACTTGAAAACCATGGACAGTTACAATCTCATTCGCAGTTGATTTCCCTTCATGAATGACTTCAACTACATTAATGTAGACTTCAACGATTAGTTTGTTGTTCTCCAGAAACCCTTCTTCTAGAAGCTTGGTATGAGGCAACATTCTGTGATAACCCCAGTTTGGAGTCTCAGCGCTGAACAATGTGGAAGCTTCTGTAAGTACAGAAAAAAAAAAAAAAAGATACATCACCTTTTCTTATTAATCAAATCAGATATTGTATATAATCACACTAGTCCAAAGTCGCAGAGATTGAAGATATGATGATATCATTACCAGATGTTCTGAAGAGAACTTTGCCAGATTGATCCAGCAAAACAAAGCGATAACTAGCTCGTCTGCTCCATCCAGGTAGCAATGATTCAGGATTCGCAACGAACAGGAACAGAGACAAGTGATCGTCCACAAGATTTCCCTTGGGATAAACACGGAGATTCCTATAAGAGAAGCCTCAGATTTTTTAAAAAAGTATCTAGACGATTCGTGTAAACATTTAAGGATCTTTATGCTTCTCGTTTTACCATTCGCAGCCGCCGCTTGAGAAAGGATCCGAATATATCCCATCGGTCCTTTCGGAAAAGTTGTCTATCTGCCAACTTAGAGCTTTCTTCGATTCCGTCTCCATCTTCTCAACAATTCTCTGTCGATTTTAGGGTTTAGTGCTTCCAAGTGAGAACACAACAACTTTATATCGTTTCTAGGTCAAACAAGACCTTACAAATTGTTTTTTTTTTTTTTTTCCCTTATGTGCAGCAAACGAGACCTTACAATAATATTTGCATAATCTAAAGATATACATTATAACAATTTACAACAGATGTCGCGCGTTTAGTGGTATTTATCGATATAGGATATCTAGACCCTCCATAAATCACTATTTAGCTTTTGTTTTTTTCATATTAATCCTAAATTGCGGTTGTTTTATTTTATTTTGCACTGTTTGATGAAAAGTCTTTTTTTTTTTTTTTTTTTTGCAGCAGTTCTCTATCACACTCCTCTTCCCATTTATGTAATAATTTTCTACATTAATTTGGTGAGAAGAGAGGGAATCAAAGACTTGCTAATTTTGTTTGTCTGTTTTATAATCGAATACTTGTGCGTGCGTGTGTAATACAATCATAGAGATAAAAAAAAGCAAAAGGGAAACATCAACCAGTTCTTGCCTTCTTGAAATTGGGAAATTTATACTCAAACTTGCATGAAGGAAAAGGGAAAAGGAGAAAACAGAGAATGAAAAGGTAAAGAAAATGTTTCTCATTTTAGTTTTCGGTAACCGGCCATCCTCTCCCGAATCCCCATATGCCTCCAAAAGCAAACATCATCGATCAACGACACAGTTTTAGATGTACCAGATTTGGCTGATCTCTCCTTGTCCAGTTCAACTTCGAGATCTGACGACTTCAACGACAATACTTTAGAAGACTTGGCCTTCTCGTTGTACAATTCAACTTTGAGTTTTGACACTGCCTCCTCTAAAGACAATACTTTAGAAGACTTGGCCTTCTCGTTGTCCAATTCAACTTTGAGTTTTGACACTCTCTGCTCCAAAGACAATACTTTGAAAGACTTGGCCTTCTCATTGTCCAGTTCAACTTTGAGTTTTGACACTGTCTGCTCCAAAGATAACACTTTAGAAGACTTGATCTTCTCGTTGTCCAGCTCAAGTTTGAGTTTTGTGATGCGTTCCTCCAGCTCTTGAACCCTAGCGTCATGAGAAACTACTTTCTTCATCTCCAAGGAAACCTCCTCAAACTTTTTTTGTAACCAATCTAGCTTGAACCCTGCTTCCGTTAGCTCTCTAAACTCGCTACGAGCATCGCTTAGTTTAGTCTCTGAAAGGACCTTTGCAGGCTTGTTAAGTGTCTTAATGAGGCTGAGGAGGACATTCATGTATTCTGTCTTCACCACTTGGTTCTTTGGTTTGAAATCTACTGCAATATCCGGGTGCTCCGCGAAAATGTTTAACACTGAATTAGCCTGCACGAGAGATAGATGCAACTATTTTAACCTAGAAATAGTATTTTGAGTCTTCATCTTGTGTTGATCAGAGAAAAACATTAGTATATAAATTGGGATAGTCCTTAGCTTATAACCTGAGTATAACGAACGTTGAAACCTTTGATGTATAACATTTCCGTCCCTGTTACCTCTGCTTCATGAACAAGTTCAACAACTTCTACTTCGACTTTAATTATCAGTTTGTTCTTCTCAAGAAACCCTTCTTCTTTCAGCTTGTTAAGAGGCAACAATTTGGAATAACCCCATCCTGGGAACTGACCGCAGAACAAGCTGCATGTTTCTGTAAGAAAGCAACAACAAGATATACGTTAATTACCAGATGGATATATATAGTTGAAGAAAAGTTAATTACCAGATGCTCCTTTGAGCTCTTTGCCCGATTGATTCAGCACAATGAAACGATACTTAGCCCTCCTTTTCCATCCAGGTCTCAATGATTTAGTATCCGGAACGTTGAGGTACACAGACAAGTAATCTTCAATTCCGTATCCCTTGTGACAAACTTCAACATACCTGAGAATTTAAGAAATACAAGTTATTAAATCCTTTTTTTTTTGTACTGCAACATACAACAGACTAATTATATACATGGATCCTCAAGAAAAAAAAAGTTTTTGTTGAATCTTGAAACAAAGTTAAAGATCTGATTTCTCTTTTTACCAATTGCATCCGCCGCTTACGAATATACGAGATGTCACCGCAGATTTCTTCTTCCAGAAGTTATCTATCTCAAACCTGAAACTCGTCTTCTCATAACTCCCCATATCTCTTCAAAACGTTTTCTTATGGTTTGCTACAGGCTTTGACCAAAAGACGATTGTCTTGCAAAACTTGTTATTAGTAGTTTCTCAAATTTAAAGCCTTCTTGGTTAATAGGGAAGAGGCGAGAACAAAACCACAATAAAAAAGGAAGTTTTCTATCGACATACGTGTGTAGATATGTTAATTACTAACATCGACATCACATACATGTGTTATAGATATTATAACATCACCGAAAAATAAGTAGAAATTCATAGGAAACTTCTTGTTTCTTTCAAAGGAATGTTCATAAACAGATCTACAGATATTTAAGTATTTAATTTGGTGATTGTGATAATAATGTAATTTGTCATCATATATGTAAAATATTTTCATCCTTCTGTTATACAGAAACGTTTGTATATATTCTGGCTCTCACAGAAGGGAAACATCAACCAGTTCTTGCTTTCTTGAAATTGGGAAATATATAATCAAACTTGCATGAAGTAAAAGTGAGAAGGAGAAAACGGAGAATGAAAATGTTTCTCATTTTAGTTTTCGGTAACCGGCCATCCTCTCCCGAATCCCCATATGCCTCCAAAAGCAAGCATCATCCATCAACCACACAGTTTTAGATGTACCAGATTTGGCTGATCTCTCCTTGTCCAGTTCAACTTTAAGATCTAAGACCGTCTGCTCCAACAACAATACTTTAGAAGACTTGGTCTTCTCGTTATCCAGTTCAACTATGAGATCTGACACCGTCTGCTCCAACGACAATACTTTAAGAGACTTGGCCTTCTCTTTGAGACCTGACACTGCTTTAGAAGACTTGGCCTTTTCGCTGTGCTCCAACGACATTACTTTAGAAGACTTGGCCTTCTCGTTGTCCAGTTCAACTTTGAGAGTTTTGACGCGTTCCTCCAGCTCTTGAACCCGAGCCCCATCAGCAACTACTTTCTTCCTCTCCAAGCAAGCGTCCTCAAGCTTTCTCTTTAACCAATCTAGCTTAAAGCCTGCTTCTGTTAGCTCGCTCAAGTCGCTACGAGCATTAGTTAGTTTAGACTCTGAAAGGGTTTCCGGAGGCTTCTTAAGTATCTTAATAAGGTTGAGGAGGACATTCATGTATGCTGTCCTCACCAATTGGTTCTTTGGTTTGAAATCTACTGCAATATCTCGGTGCTCCTTGAAAATCTTTGACACTGACTTAGCCTGCACGGTAGATAAATGTTACGGTTTTAACCTATAAAGAGAATTTTGAGTCTGCATGTTGTGTTGATCAGAGAATATAATACAAATTGGGATACTCCTTTAGCTTACCTGAGTATAAAGAACGTTGAAACCTTTGATATCAAACATCTCTTTCCCAGTTATCTCTGCTTCATGAACAATTTCAACTACTTTCACTTCTACATTAATTATCAGTTTGTTATTCTCCAGAAACCCTTCTTCTTTAAGCTTGTTAAGAGGCAACATTTTGGAAAAACCCCATCCTGGGAACTGGTCGCAGAACACTTTGCAGTCTGTAATAAAGAAACAACAAGAGATATATTAACATTTCTTCTTCAGCGATAGGATATACATATAAGTTCATATAATTGAAGATTAATTACCAGATTTTCTTTTGAACTCTTTGCCTGATTGATTCAGCACAATGAAACAATAAGTAGCCCTCCTTTTCCATCCAGGTCTCAGTGATTTAGTATCCGGAACGTTCAGGTACACAGACAAGTGATCTATTCCGCATTCCTTGCGACGAACGTCAGCATACCTGAGAAAGACGTACAAATTACTAAACCCTCTTTTTACTGCGGCATACAACATACTAATTATATCTTGTTGTCTCTTGAAATAAATGATTTGATTTCTCGTTTTACCATTTGCATCCGCCGCTAACGAATATACGAGATGTTACCACAGATTCCTTCTTCCAGAAGTTATTTATCTCAAACGTGAAACTAGTTTTCTTATGGCTCCCCATATCCCTTCAAAGCGTTTTCTTGTGGTTTGCTACAAGCTTTGAGGAAAAGACGACTTTTCTTGCAAGACTTGTTTCTAATACTTTCACAAATAAAAGACTTCTTTATATATAGAGAGCAGGCGAGAACAAATCCAAACTTCACAATAAAAAAAGACTTTTATTTTTCACCCAAAAAAAACAAACACGACTTTTTACATTTACAGACGACGTGTGTGTAGATATATTATGTAACATCGACATACATGTGAAACATCACCAACAAATAATAAGGTAAAAATTCAAACGCGATTTACGTAACGAAAGGGAGAGGCCAAAATTTCAAAGAACGTACATAAATAAATTTTAATCTTCGGATTAAGCATTTGGAGATTGTGATTTGTCATCATCATACATGTAAATATTTTCTGCCTCTGTGTTTTCTTAAGCTCTTTCCAGATCGATTCAATATACTAAGCCGAATCTCTAAACTACTAGATTCAGAAAGAACAGAAAAACGAGAAATTTTTAATTTGAAACTAGTAGTGTCTTCAAAACAACGAAAACATAAAACCGGGGAAAAAAATGAAAACAGTAGTGTCCTCTAAATAAAACCTATAAACTAATAACTATGTCTAGCTCAATCAACCAACAAAAATCCATCATCATCAGAAGACTTGTCCTTCTTCTTGGCCAATTCCTCTTTGAGATACGACACCATCAACTCAAAATTCTTGACGCTTTCCTCAAGTTGTTGGACCCGCGACCCAGCAACATCATCAGATTTCTTCTTCTCCAAAGAAACCTCATAAAACTTTGTATTCAAACAGTTCAACTTGAGTCCCAAATCCTTGACATGTTCCTCGAGTTGTTTGACTCGAGACCGTTCAGCATCACTTGATTTCTTTCTCTCCAAGGAAGCCTCCTCAAGCTTTTCATATAAACAGTCCATCTTAAATCCCAAATCCATCACCTCAAGATTCTCGAGTCGGTCCTCAAGTTGTTGGACTCGAGACCTATCGGCTTCACGTGATTTCTTCATCTCCCGGGGAACCTCATCAAGCTTTGTTTTCAAAGAGTCAAGCTGGAATCCCAATCCCATCAGCTCAACAGTCTGGTCCTCAAGTTGTTGGACTCGAGACTTATCAGCTTCATCTGATTTCTTCCTCTCTAGGGAAACCTCATCAAGCTTTGTTTTCAAAGTGTCAAGCTGCAATCCCAATCCCATCAGCTCAAAATTCTTGATGCGTTCGTCGAGTTCTTGGACCAGAGCCTCATTAGCCTTTTCTGATTTCTTCCTCTCCACGGAAACATCATCAAGCTTACTATTCAAAGAGTCAAGCTTCAAGGCCATAGCCTCATTAAGCTTTTCTGAATTCTTCCTCTTCACATAAACATCATCAAGCTTACTATTCAAATAATCAAGCTTCAAGGCCATAGCCTCATTAGCCTTTTCTGATTTCTTCCTCTCCATGGAAACATCATCAAACTTACTATTCAAAGAGTCAAGCTGGACGGCCATAGCCTTTTCTGATTTCTTCCACTCCACAGAAACATCATCAAGCTTAGTGTTCAAAGAGTCAAGCTGGAATCCCAATCCCATCAGCTCAAAATTCTTGATCCGTTCGTCGAGTTCTTTGGCAGCATCATCTGATTTCTTCCACTCCACGGAAACATCATCGAGCTCAAGATTCTTGACTCGTTCCTCAAGTTGTTTGATCCGAGACTCATCAGCATCTGCTTTCTTCTTCTCCGAAGAAATCTCCTCAAGCTCTAACTCCAGCCAATCCAGCTTAAAACCAACGTCCTTAAGCTCACTCAGCTCGCTGCGAGCCTGACTCAGTTTAGTCTCTGAAAGACTCTTTGGAGCCCTCTGAAGTTTTTCAATGAGGCTGAGAAGGACTTTCATGTATGCTGCCTTCACAGCTTGGTTCCTTGGTTTGAAATCTTCCGCAATGTCTGGGTGCTCTAAGAATAGTTTCCTCGCGGAAGTAACCTGCCAAAGAAAAGTATGTTTATCAAAGAACCCTATAAAGAAAGTGGTTATTCATAAAAAAACAGATCCTATTAACTTACTTGAGAAGCAAGAATTAGAAAACCATTGACATTGGTTGCCTTCTTCTTCTCGGATACGTCTTCTTCTTCTTCTCCATCAATGTAGACTTCAATGATGAGTCTGTCCTTCTCCAAAAACTCTCTTTCCTGAAACTTGCTAGAAGGCAAGAGTTTTAAATAACCCCAGCTTGGAGTTTCAGCGCAAAACAAATTGCTTGCTACACCTACACCACCTGTGAAACATAAACCAAAAATAAAAATAAAAACAAATTATAAGTTAAGCTTATCTCATAAATAATTAACATTCGTGTGTATAGTTGCTACTCTTCGAGATTTAAACATGAGTTTAGGCCTACTGCAGAAACAACAGAGATTATATTATTGTGTTCCTAAACAAGCTAATCAGAGAAGAGACTTCATTACCTGGTGATCTGAAGAGCGCTTTGTTGGATCCATTCAGACCAACGAAGTAAAATTTGGCACTCTTTTTCCATCCACTTGGCAATGATTGACTATCTACAACGCATAGGAAACAAGACAGCTGATTATCAGCACTACGATCTCCCCTGGGATCAACTTTGAGACACCTGAAAGAATATGAAACAAAAGATTAAAACATCCTTTATTAAAGAATACTAAAATCTCCGAGAACACGTTATTCTTCAAGACAGAGAAGAGAGTCTAATAAAGCATACTAAAGATTAGATTCTTTTCGTTTTACCATTCATATCCGCCGCTCGAGAATGTCTTAGACAAAAAGACAGCTTTCTTCTCCGAGCAGTTATCTATCTCAAACCTGTAACTCGGTACTTGATTCCACATATCTGACCTAAACCCTTTCGTGATTTTTCTTACTTCAAGCAAAAGACGGAATTCTCAGAGATTCTGATAAACAAGCCCTCTCTATTTATGGAGGAGGCTAAAAGATAAACTTATCAAAGCCCTAGCTCAAAAGGCAAATTAACAGATTTAATTAATTATTTAATTAAAACAAGTACTGTACTTCTTTTTATCGACATTTAATGAAACCAGTTGTTATTACATTATTAAAACTATATAATAGTTAAACTGCAGTAGTTATTTGATTTTTTAAATCAATTTTCACATTGAACAAAATATATATACTGCACCTCTATTTTCACGGAGATTTTGAATTTTTTTCCTACATAAGATAAAAATAAAACAAATCAAAAGCAACAAACAAATTCACCAAATCTAATCATATCTATTCTTCAAAAAAATTAACAACAGCACGCGCTAATAAACCGGAGAATAAGACCATCAACATTACATAACCATTTCTTTTGACTATTAAGTTTTTTTTTATAAAGATAAAGACTATTATGTTTGAGAGAGCAACAAGAAAACGAAATAAAGGAAACGAGGGCAGTGTCTATTAAAGAAAAATTATAAAACTAATAACTTGATTACTACATCAAGCAACCTAATCGACTAACAAAAATCCACAATCAGAAGATTTTGCCTTCTCCTTGTCTAGTTCAGCTTTGAGATCCGACACAATCAGCTCAAGATGTTTGACGCTCTCCTCGAGTTGTTCGACCCGAGAATCATCAACTTGTGCTAATTCAAGCTTGGACTTCAAGCTTCCTATATCCATCAGCTCAAGATTCTTGACGCGTTCTTCAAGTTGTTGAACCCGAGACTCATCGTGGTCATCTGATTTCTTGCTCTCCAAGGAACCCTCTCCAAGCTTTGTCTTCAACCACTCCAGCTTGAAACCTACGTCCATCAGCTCTCTCAAATTGCTGTGAGCATTGCATATTTCCATCCTTGAGAGACTATGCCGAGGCTTGTTTAGTGTATCGATGAGGCCGAGGAGGACATTCATGTATTCTGTTTTCACCACGTGGTTCTTTGATTTGAAATTTAAAGCAATGTGTGGGTGCTCTGCGAATATCTTCCTCACTTGAATAGCCTGCAAAGAAAATGTACGTTTATGCTAACCCAAAATAAAAGAAAAATCAAGTGGGTTATTCAAAAAAAGAAATAGAGACATGAGATCCTTTTTAACTTACTTGAGAAGCAAGAACTAGAAAACCATTAATATTTACAATCTCCTCCTTCTTAGTTACGTCTCCGACTTCGCCATCAAAAGCTTCAACAAGTTTAATGTAGACTTCAATGATGAGTTTGTCGTTCTCCAACTCTTTTTCGGAAAACTTGGGAACATGCACGGAATTTTGGAAACCATAGCCCGGATTCTTATCCCTAAACACTCTCACATCAACTATAAGACAAAAACAAAAAAGACCAAAAAAAAATTAATATTATGTCAATGCTTTAGTTAGTCACATGTGCCTCTTCAAGATTCAAACATAACTTCAATATCCCTAAAGCTAGTGATACTATAATTTAGGCATATTGCATGTTGTATGACCTATATATAACAAGCTCACAAATATTCTTGCAAACACCTATGAAAAACTACTACGCCTTGAATGCTATATTATGTGGCTCAAAATCGCAGATAAGAGGAGATAGCTTTCATACCAGATGATCTGTGGAGCTCTTTGCCGGATTCGTTCAAAGCAACATAGTAAAAACTACATGTCCTTCTCCATCCCGTGCCCAGTGATTTATGATTTGGAACGTACAGGTTCACAAGAAGGTTCTTACTAGCAAGAGGATTTCCCTTCCAAACGTATAGATCCCTAATAAAAATATATAAAAAAAGAATATATTAAACCTGTGCGTTCTACCGAACAAATCAATCTTCCAGAACACGTACGTTATTCTTAAAGACAGAGATTAACATTCCAATTCTTTTACCATTCGCATCCGTCAATCACGTATGTCGGAGACGCTATGGCACTGTATCCCTTCTCTGAGAAGTTATCTATCTCAAACCTGAAAGTCGGCTTCGGCTTCTGGTTCCACATATCCGACGAAAACCCTCTTCTTAGATTTCCTTACTTCAAACACAAGAAAATATGACAATTCTGTTTGATAATTTCACAGATTAAGAGCCCTCTGCTTATAAAGAGAGGCACACAAGCATAAAAGAAGATAAACTTATCAAAACCCTAGCACAAAAGAGAAAACTTACATAAACTATATATACGTAAGTATAAAACAATTTAATAAAAGGGAAAAATTTAATCGAGGCTATAATTTTTCCTTTTTTAATGGCATCGATAAATGCGGAAAGCGGAAATTATAAACTACGAAAATTGGTTATATGTTTATCGCACTTAACTTTTGGTGAATTTTAGTATTTTCAAATATTGATGTAACAAATGTTCTAAGCGTATTTGTTCGGATTAGCTTGAGAACATTACTCTCTTTCACCATGTCAAAGAAAAGTCTAAATTGTTCCCGATTGGCAATTCACTTTTTAGTTTCAAAATGACAATAATAGAAAAATAACATTCCAATGACACAGGTCTTTTAGTCTGCAACCAACACACCAATTACCAAACAACAAAAGATTCCAATCCGAAAGTAAATTTGAGCAACATCAACGTCTCCAATTTAAAGAGAAAAGGAAAAGAATATGTCTTGTTCAAAGCTTAGAGAGTAAAGCAGGCTGAAGAGGCTTTGGTGCTACAACCTCTTTGACCTCACTGTCCTTTGCCTCCAATTCGCATGCTGGATTCGGTGGAACATCTATGGCCGGTGAGCAGTTGAAAAATCCATGAGGCTGTCAAAACCGAAAACCAATTTTAACCAATCTTGTCTTCTTTTTTTTCTAAGAGATTTCTTGATTCAAAGTGACAGACAAAGATTTTGACTTACCATTAGTGTGAAACCAATGTGTTCGACGGGCATAACCGGCCAATCTTCAAGTCTAGGAACATGCGTGATCCCAAAGACATACCTGTGAAACGAAAAGTTCCACATTGCAATCACAAATTTTGGTAACTACAAGTAATTGTGTTATGTGAGAAGAAGGAGAAGGATGATGCATACCAAAGAACGACATCAGATTCTTCCAAGGAGCGATTCTGTTTCACCCACGTGGCGAGACCTTCACCAGCACGTGGGTTTTGGTTTGGGAACTCCCCTCCTGGGAACTTCTCGTCAGGTGCATAACGAGTCACCCAAAGGTTATGCATCAGGAAAGCAGCTCTTCTTAGAAACTTGGCCTCGGGTCGGGCCAACGGCAAACAATTTGAGCCCGGCACAAGTTTGTATCCCGTTAATTGCCCCGTCCTGTTTACTGTCCTTGTGTTCCTTACCTGACAACATACAGTATTACACAGTGATGAGAAATAGACTAAGAATAATGTTTGCAAGATCGATGCAATGTACAGATGGCTTACAATCCAATGGCGAGCAGAAAAAGGGTCACAGTCACGCGTAGCCTCTGCCTCTGATCTAAGTAACTTCTCTTCCGCATAAAACGCATTGTTGTGGATATTGTTCTCACCGGGCTCGTCAACTTTAACATTCACCTCCACTACCTACAGGTAAATGTACATTCAGTTGACTATTCAGCAAAATCACCTAACCACATGTATCTCAAAAAACATTTCAAGGACTTTTAGACATTTCTACAATTCATATGTTACCAATAGCATTCCTAGAAACTGAGATAATAATCCACCTATGCAAATTAACAGCCAACAGCAAAGTGAAGGTACCTGATTGAAAGCTTCACCAGGTTTACAGTCGACAGACATATCCATGCGAGCGATAAAGAAATGTTGATGCACTGGTGCGTACAACCCAGGAGCGATAGTAGTACCATACTTTCGAGTTTCTCCTGGCTGCAGCGCTCCTAAACTGAGGATTCCGGTCAGTTTTACTTCAGCTTCGATTTTCCCATCCTACAGTAAGACATACAATGATATTGGTCCTCAACTGAACAAGCACAAGCAGAGTGTTAAGGCCTAAACAATCGTGAGCTGTCGTTCTAAATTCAAGATTTATTCTCATGCAGAGACATATCATTGTCTTTCCTAAGGAAATTAGATGCAAAGATGACTAAAATCTGCTTTACTCTAGAAATGATTAATCACGTTTTCCTTTTACCTGGTAGAAGTGCCAGTAAAATCCATACTCGTAGTTGGCAACAGTACACAAGAAAGAGACAGTAAGCCTCCTAGATCTTCGCACTTCGGCTAATCCTGTTCTCCAGTCCTGATGTTTCCACAGAATCCCATGGTCCTCTTCATGCAAGCATACACAGTTCTCAATTGTTTCAACTCCTCCAGTGAAATTTGTGAAATGGGCATCAAAGTACTTGATAGATCCCAGACAGTCACAACCCTGTAAAACCTGACTGTTAAACGCAAACCCAATAACTGATTATTATACATTGATAACACATTAGCTGGTTTCAAACCTTCTTTAGCGAATGTGCATTTTTTCCAAGGCCGTCCTCCCCTGCATCAAAAGCATTTTTCCTGTAATGTGGCTCATTCGGATCACCATAAGGCACAACCATCTCCACAAAGCTAAGCCTATGTGCAACAGGCCTTCGACCTCGACTGCCATCAACATATGCTACCGAATGTATGACTAAACCTTCCTTCGGAGTGAACCCAATACGAAAGTTCCACTGTAAACAAAATGATGAGCCAACTTAGAAATAAGCTTAAGCTCATATGGTTTCAATTAGTCTATTACTGGAAACGTACCTTCTGCCACTCGACAAAGTAGCCCCTTACACGAAAACTTGGACCTTCAGGCTGAATAATCTGGAGAGGTTTAACATCACTTCTATCAACACCCCCTCTACTTTCACCAGGGGTATAGTTCCTCAAAGGATCAGGTGGGGGAAGCGGCACAAACTTACGGTCCTCAAACTCAATCACCACCATGTTTTGCATGTCTACAAGTACATAAATCCCCTCAACTGGCCGAGCATAGCCATTTTCCATGGGGGAATCACTATCAGTCCGACAGTATATAAGGGGCTTCGCAAGCCTACGACTAGGAGCATCAGCTTCACTATGATAGCCCACGCACCTGCACAATAAATTAAGACGCAGGCTCAGGGAAAAAGTACCACCTTAATTGAGAAATTTTAGCAGAAACCAAGATGTTATTAAACATACCAGGGATCAACCATTACTAGATCCATGTCTTCAATACCTCTCCTCCTCATTGCCTCTATGAATGGGGGAAAGTCTTTGACAATCGCTTCACATTCAGCATATTCAAGCGCATCCTAAAACCACAACAGTCTAAAATGAGAGACTGGCCAACAACAGTACCATCTAAAATCCATTTCCTTAAAACATACCATGGGCGGCTGAACATCAGGTATAACTTCAGAAGAAACAACTTTTCCCCTGTGATGCCCACCCCGAGTTACAGCATGAACTTCAGATAACTCCACGACCCATACACTTGTCTCATTGGATTTTTTGTTGTAAACAATGAGTCTTGCTCGCCTTGGAGGGAGCTTCATAGGAATCACAGGTCCAGCTTTGTTTCTTGGGAGCAATGATGGCTGGAACGGAGGGAAGAAGTACGCATCCGCCAGCGCCACAACGTGCTTCTCCGGTTCCACTGAAGCCACCTCAACAAAACGCATACTATCCCTCACCTGCCACAGAAAAAAACAAACAGTTGCAGTCAAATCCATATCTTTCAACACCAAGAATCCAAGAATGCTTCAGAGCAAGCACAGAGTTTTCGCACCTCGGGGTTGGCACCAGCCGCACGAACAGTAGCTACGGCAACTGATATCTCTGCAGCAGATAGAGGATCCAGTGGGTGCTTGGTTTCCGTCCTTGGCATGATAGAAATTCCTGCATTGTACAATAGAGATCATGAACAATTGTAGATACCAGTGAATCAGTGATCAAGAACTCATCTAAGATCAGAAACATATAGAGCACCGCACAACAACCAATCTCACAAAAAGTAACCATCATCAAACAATTCCAGTGATCGATAACTCATCTAAGATCAGAAAAATGATCAATGATCAACAATCAATAAGATTCATTAAACTCGGAAAAGTTGCAGTTACCTTTGTTGGCAGGTTTCTTGGCCGTGTCAGGGAGCGAATCGACAGGGCGGATTACGGATTCGAGAGAAACCTTAGAGGCTCGCTGATCATCGCCGTCGGAGCTCCCGATGGTCCATCCAGTAACGGTATTGGCAACGGCGGAGACGAGTTTGGGAGGCGGAGCAGAGCCTCCGTGGTGAGCACATGCCGTCGCCTTTTTCGAAGTTGAGGCCATTGAATAGGGTTCACGAGTTCGCCAAATCCACCAAAATAAGTCTCAACACAATCTACTGACATACAGCAAAACCTATCACTATCCGTCGCTTGATCTTCCCCCTTCTCTCCACCACTCTCGGTTTCCGAAAAGAAAGAAGCAGCTCCGAGCAGATTCTCCGATCACAGCTCTCGACTTGAGCTCCGAGTTCGGAAATGACTTCGTCGGACGGTGGATTCGTCGCCGGATCTGAGTTCTCAGGCTCTCCGTGATCGTAACTTTCCCGTGGTGGTGGAGGAAATGAACAGATTTCAATCGCTATTTCTAATTTGTTTTTTTTGAGAGTTTGATTTTGTTGTGGCTTGAGTCCAAGCAGAAGCGGCCAAAGCCTATTTGTGGGCTCTACACTAACAAGTATGTACAGTATTTATAAGGGACAACAAGCAATTATCAACTTTGTTTTTTCAAAAAGTATAAAAAGAAATCCAACTTGGATAGCAGACGTGGATGCAATACAGTTCATGAGCTTATCAAATTGCAATTATTTCTTTTTTTTTATTGACAGCTTTTGAATTGCTACTATATAGAGTTTTAACAAAAAAATATTTACCATGCGTGTCGTCTTGACAGCTACTAACAGGGTGAGTTATAAACATGTTTGATATTATTTTTAGTTTATTTCATTAAAAACTGACAAAATCGGAAATAAAAAGTAAAATAAAGAAAGAATAAAAAATATGAAGAAAGGAATATATATTGGATTAACATTATGACATTACTGGAAAATATATTTTAACAAGATAGAAACATAGAAAAATAAAACAAAAACGGATTGAACAAAAAAAGAAAGAAATCTTTTGTTTTTTTTTTTGTTAAAGAAATCTTTTGTTATTTGAAGTATGACGTGTTTCACCAAAATTATACACGTAATTTCTATGTAAGGGTTATGTTGTTATTAGAAAATGTATTTAAGAAAATAAGCATAATGGGGGAGTAACAAAACATGAATTCCACAAAAAGAAATCTTACTAACTCAAATTTGAAATCCTTTTTCAAGATAACTCAAATTGACGTGTTTCTCTTGCCAAGCGATGACGAAGAAAATAATAACCTTTGATCACATGAATGAGGGTATTAAAACTGTATAAATATTTCTAAATTTCATCTTTATCAAAAAAAAAAATCTAGAATTCTTAAAAGGAAAACGAAATTTGTTCATCTTTTTAGTTTTTTTGTGGAATGAGTGAAACTACTTTTTTAATACTTTCCCCTGTAGATAATGAAAATCTAGAAGAGTGGTTTTATTCACCCACTTTTATTCCTCTGGCTATGCAACCATTTGAATAAAACAAACTGAATGGTATATCAAAATAATATATACAGTTGCAATTTTGGATATATCAATTGATCGTGAAGTGGACCGCACAATCCATGCAGTCTTGACCAGCCAAAAACCGCTGTCTACTACGATTAGTCGAATTACGAGGCTCACAATTTTTCGAGAATCCTTATTTTAAAAAGGAATATGAATCCGTCCATGACGACAGAAATTGTCATACTCCATAATACTTTTATGTATCCACATTTTATAATGAAAATCTCTTCAGTGTGAAACACGTCATGTCTATGCACTTATTGAAGTAACTTGTCTTGTCGCCTTCGAGTTTGTTTTGTTTCTTCTCTAACCTCTAACGGGTCTCCTTGAACTACCAGTTTGTTTTAAAAAGCAAAATGTTGAGAATATCAATAGAATGCCTACGTAACATTTTTAGTAAGCTTTTTACTATTCGCTAGTTTATTGTGTATGTGTTGTGAGGTTTTTAAAAGGGTCTTGAAGCGAAGTTTAATGAATAGGAGAACACAACCAAAGGAAACTGTTAAAAGTTAGAAACCCAACGCAGAAGCCAAACAAGTATCAATCTTGTTACCTGTTAGATAAACTCATCAGCAAAACACTCTCCAATGGCCTTGAAGTTCCTAAAAGCCGATTCATGAGCTCCCGTGAAGAGCAAGTAAACCCCTAGCTAGTCGCATCTTCAAGTTAGCGTTTTAAGAGGCTGAGTAATAGAACTCATTAAATACCTTGGTGTTATATCAAAAGATTTAAAAACAAAAAAAACTTCAAAGTTCTAATCAAAAGCTTCATTGGATTTGTTAACTAAAATACCAAGATCTGAGAGAAGAATTACAAGAAATAAAGTTAAAAAGATCTCTCACAAAGAAAAATAAGAAAATAAGACATTCTGATGCAGAAAGAAGAAGAAAAAGAAGCTAATAACATCAACCAAACAATGTGCATGATGAGTATTGCAGAATCCATTGACCTCTGTTTTTGTTTTCTTGGTTATAGAGGAAGATAAGAGAGGGCCTTCTTCGCCTATAATACACAACTATATTCCGGTGGTTGGACTAAGTTGAACTTAAAACACAATGCATAGAAACCAGATTCCTTGAGTTACCAACTGTGACTCTCCAGTCGCTGCAGCTGCTGAGATCGAGTCTGTCTAGTGAGATCACAGGAAATAGTCTGGAGTTCTTCGAGTCACGTCTGGTTCTCCTCTCCTCGGTGCTGGATCAAACTGCAATCACAGTTTTTTTGTCAAGTTAGCATTTTCTCTTTCTACACTAATTTCGTTATTAGGCAAGACATATGGGTTTTGAGGCAAGACCTGAATGAAGGTGTGGTTCCTGCAGTCATCAACCTCAAGAATCGAAGCCATGTTCCCACAACGGTAGCAATAGTTTGGTGCACTGAAGATAGTTACCACTTTTTGCTCCTGTCAACGGGAACGCAAAAAAAAAAAGTATAATAGTGAGCAAGGAATCTTAAGCCTCGCAAAGCTATGGAAGGAACACAGAGAAGGGGTAAGTTGAAATATTACATGAGCCCAGTTGTATCCATCCATAACCAGCTGATGGGCTCTGGCAATCAGCTTCAAGTTGTTTGTGTGGTTGAACTGTTCGGATATATCCTATGGAAACACAAATGAAAAGAGTCAATTAGGCACTTCATTTCAAAGGAGAGAGCAGAAGAGCTTCAGGGCCGTTCCGAGACTTGTAATTTACCTGACCAAATGTATATCCGGCACCACGAGGAGAGATGCCCCAACCACAACGGTCATCAGGGTCAGACCACAATAAATCACACATCGGCCCCTCATGGGGCACTTCTTGAACTCGATCAAAATTCCTTATGTTGTCAAGGGTCTCGATTGATGGAGACAGTCCACCATGAAGGCAAAATATTTCCGACTCAACCTGCAATGGAATAGCATGATGATTTAATGATAACAAAGAAATGTGTAGAAAACACATTTCCATGTATATAAGATCTTCCGTTCTTTGCATTTTTTTCAGAATACTAACGTCTTCCAATTGATGTGACACCAGCAAAAGAAATATGAAAGCACAATACAAAAGTAATTCTGTAGTTCAAAAGGATATTGCCAGCACAAAACAAAGAAGGACCTACTACTGAGCACGTATATTAAAAGACTACAGAACTTAATGCTCATGTGAACCCCAACATAATTAAAGAGGAAGAAAGATGTGAAACATGATAGAGACTAACCAAGGCTGTCAATGGGAAATAGTCGAAGAGGTCTGTGAAGATTTTCCAAACATTTGCGTTTCCATACCTGCAAGAAAAGCAAACTTTGATAGACAAGTTGCAAAATCTACAACCCAAATAATCAAATGCAATTCTAGGTAGAGAAATGATAAGCTTCAAACTCGGATGTGTCAGAGAATACAATACAAGAGCAATGTGATAAGCAAGTAATCAGAAGCTTGAAGGATTAATAACATAAAAGACAATTTGACATACTACCACACCCAAAAACATGTAGCAACCGCAAAAAAAAAAGAGAGGACAAGAGTAATGCTAATGATGATACAAATTACATGCATGCAATTATCAGCATCTACAAAATAAGAGTTTTTCAGAGGACTCACTTTCGCAGACATTCATCATAAAATCCATAGACCTGAGTGATCTGCCAGACAGAAGAAAAAGAAGGAAACCCTGCGTCAGATAAAAAAGTAGGATGGCAGAAAAGTACTAACCAACACACTAATGTGCACAAAATGTATGCTGTAGACAAGAACAAAATTTATTAGGAAAAAATGTGTGCCAACCATGATAATATCATAATGCATAGGTCTACCTGACGACTCTCATGGTTTCCTCTAAGAATGGTGATTCGCTGAGGATATCGCATCTTTAAGGCGACTAACAGCTGGAAGGAGGATAAAAAGGAGAAACTGTATCAACGTACTTCATATTCCGACACTCAATATTAACATTGTAGAGCAAAAACATCCAGCAAGCAAACAGTAGATATCATTTAGCCATATAAAAAGATAAGGACTGGCTGCCGATTAATCAGACTACTCTTAAGTGGAAAAAAAGGTCTGCATATATCATCCACGTACCGTAACAGTTTCAACAGAGTAATAACCACGGTCAACATAATCTCCCATAAACAGGTAATTGGTGTCAGGACACTGCATAAGAGAGAAAATGAAAATTTGTAAGATTTGTAGATACTATGTATACATGGATGAACAGAAATCAGAACCAGAGCCAAATGCACGAAAGGGTAACTGATTATACAAGATGCATGCTTCTCAGTAAGTTTTAGAGATGTTACCATTCCTCCAATGCGGAAAAGCTCCGCAAGATCATGGAACTGTCCATGAATATCACCGCAGATTGTCACAGGGCTTTTCACAGGCTGCATGAAGGAAAGAGTAAAGAATGACTTTCCTTGGAACAAATAAAAACGAACGTGGTTGTAGAATGAATTCATGACTAGTAGCACAGTCTACTAGAAGACCAAGAACTAACCTGAACGTTGCTTTCATCCATTAAGATCTCCTTGGCTTTCTCGCATAATGTTCTAACCTAAAGGAAATAAGACAACAATTCATACGATATTCAACTGTTTAGTTGATAAAAAAAAAACTTCCTAAAGAGATTACCAGTAATAATCACTATTAAACACATCTATCGAAATTGTATGGTCTCAGAAATCTACTTGGCACATACAACAAACAGGAAAATCAATCACAAAAAAATCCCTGCAAGTATTGATCAGGTTTTTGGCTGATATCAGCTTCTAAAGGTCCTTAATTGAGTTAAAATAGCTCTCACACCAGCAAGAATTGTCTTCCTATTACTTTCTGTTCTTTTTGCCTGACATGAGATACTAAAGGTCCCTAATTGAAAAAGCCAGTGATGCAGCTAACTGAAAAGTTCAAAATTTTATCATCTATATCAAATCACATGTGCACAGCAACAAACGCTAATGCCATCCAGGAGAATCCCGATTATCAGAGGAACCCACATTACCAGGAACGTAAAAGCACGAGCTCAAATGTGGTTAATCACTCTATGCAGCAAAAATTCATTATCAAATCATAGAAGCAAAGCCAATTCTCCAACCCATAAAACTGCGGTAGATATGAACACCCGTGAGAACAAACACAAACGTCAAAATCTAACATTTCCCGGAAGATCTTCATTTCCACAAAATCGAAAATCTCCAAATCAAATCCGATAATCTCATACCAGGAAGAAACTCAAACAGAGAAACAAAAACAACATTCGAATCGAAACAAAAACCAGATCCAATCATCGATACAACCCAAGTCCATAACAACAAAGCAGGGAGAACGTATAAGGAGGAAGTGGCAGGCACCTGTTGCTCCGAGAGGGGCTTGCACTGCATGAGCTGCGAGATCTGCTCATCGAGATCAATGGTTGCGTCAATCGGTATAGAATTCGCGCCCATTTTCGTTAACTCGTTCTTCGTCCTCTTTCCTCTCGTCCGATCCGGGAAACAGATCAGGAACCAGGACTAGGCTTCCAAATTAGGGGAATCCTGAACCCTAAATTGGATGGAATCGGCGTACTCTTCGCTTTTTTCCTCCCACTTTCTCTCTTTCTCTCTCTGTCTCTCGCTTTGTGTGCAGTGAAAGAAGATCGAATTTGGGATGGCGCGTGAGAAGAGAGGCGAGTGGTTTGTGTAGCTTTCGAGCTGTATCCTCAGATAATTACCATAATAACCCCAATTGATTTAATTATTGGTTTTGATTCTTTTTAGAAACCGTCACCGGTTCGAATCGGTTGAAGTCTTCCGAAAATTTACCGGTTTAATTGTTTCGAGAAGAAGCTCTTCGTCTTCCTTGCCTATACATATTCTTCAGTAAGGGTTTAGAGTTGCAGTTGCTCTCTCTCTCTCTCCCTCTCTCTCTCTCTCTAACTTTCCGTGATGGCGACGAGATCTGATTCCGGTGAATGTATTGGGGCGGAGAAGAATTCGATTTCTCGGGATGAATCTGCAGAAGACTCGCTGAAGATCGTCTCTTTGCCGTCACTAAAGAGCGACTCTGTTGGAGAGAAAAGCCCAGAGAAGCAAGTGAAGTCTTCGTCTTGTGCTTCTGTTTCTGAGAAAGATGGAGAAATTACCCATTCGGATTCTGTTGAAGTTTCTTTCTCGGAATCGAGCTCGTTGCTTTCCAAAGAACCCGAAGCGATGGATGTGGATTGTCCTGGCTCAACGTTTCTTGAAGAGAAAAGGATTGGTGAGGAGCTGCAGCTGATTAAGGAGACATACGATGCAAACATCTCTGAGATTTCTACAAAAGGCGATCAATTTGGAGATGATGTGCACAAGATGGAGGAAGAAGCTGTTGACACTGATGGGTGCGTTTTTTCTACCTCTGAGATTCAAATTGTCCCTGATGTGAAAGAAAGTTTGAATTCGGAGAAGAAGGCACAAGATTCTGATGCTCAGAGACATTTGGAGGCGGAGAAGAGAAGATTGTTGGCTGAGATCGAAATTGGGACGATTTTCGGGAAGAAGGCCGATGAGGGCATGCTCGCTAACACTCACGAGATCGTCAAGAATGGAAATGGGTCTAAAGAGCAGCATGAGAAGACGGAGAGAGTGATAGTGAAGGACAATGCTTTTGTTGGGAGATCTATGAAGATCGATTTGGTTGATGATACTGCGTTGCTCAATGTTGTGCCTTTCTACAAGAAGGGTAAAGATCATCCTAAGAGGCCAGGAACTGCAAACACTGAGAAAGATGCACCAAGAAAGCATAAGAAAATCGGAGAGAAGCCAGTTGGTGGGAAGCAAGATAAGGGAAACGCTTCTGATGCGTCAACCAAAGTCTCTGGATTTGAGAACCGTGGAGAAGCGAGTGTGCGGATTATGTACTCTAGAAAGCAAATGGAGTCGATGAGGTATGCTCAGATTGCGAATCAGAAGAAACTGTGGAGTGACATGTATGCTACGCTATTGCCTGAGCTTGTGAATGAGTACGAAGGTTTGGCTAGCTTGAAGAATCACAAGACTTCAAAGTCTAATCCGAGAGAGAGTGGCATCGGTATTCTCGGTAACCCTCCTCTTACTTTGCTTTTATCTTGCTTGCTGCATTTTTGTGTGTTTTGCCTGTTCTTGGTTGAATATGTTGATAAAAACTTTAGGTTTAAGGAAAATGTTATCAAACTTTAGCTCATGCATCTCACCCTAGGCTGTATCTGATGCATCTTTGTGTGTGTGCCTCTCCACCTCGCTTATACTCAAATGAGCTTTTCTTTGCCTAAAATGGTTTATGGTGTTTTCCTTCTCGAATGGGTCATCACAAGCAAATCCAGTTAGGTTTAGTGTCCTGTGAGTCCTGTTTCAGCAATGGTTGTTCCCAAGTATCTCTTTTTAAACCACTCAAACGAGTGTTAAGCCTCTCTAGTCTTGCCTATGACGGTTTTGATAGTCTGTTGCTTCAAGATCTGTTCTTCATTTATCCCTTCTCTCCTTGGTTCTAGTAAGATGTCGTTTTGATAGGGGCCTTTTGATTTCTTTTGCCACAGGTCCCATTTCGGCTGTACCAAGATGAAACCGTGTGAATGTCTTTGTACATTGAGCCGTGAGCGGAAGAAATCTGTCAAAAGTCCTTTGTTCACCAGTTTTCTCTTTTCTTAGACACAAAACACAAAGTCCTTTGTTCGCTTAGCATGAGCTGACACCTCATATATTCTTTCTGTATATAGATTCTTTGGTTTAGATTGTAAAAAGGTCATAGAGAGATTCTTTGATTCAGAGTGTAAAACCTAAAAAGGGTATAGAGAGAGATTCTTTGATTTTAGAGTGTATAGGCCATGGTTCTGTGGCTAACATTGTACATGTTCATACATCATCAATAAAATCAAAACTTTCGAAATCTATTTCTTTTTACTGGCCTTGGTTCATATATGTTTCTACACAAGTTCAATTTTTTTTTTTTACTTACAAATAAATCACAGTGAAATTCCAAATTTGACTCTTTTTTGGCGTCATGAGAAAATATAGGCACCAAAAAAGGAATGGATGACTTAACTCTTGAAGAAGAGGAGTACACTGAAGAGCATGACGATTACACTAGCATTTTGAGACCCGCGTTTGCGGTGGATGGAGAACCTGATTTTGATTCTGGAGAGCCAGAAGATGGGTTTGAATACTTAAGACGAGTCAGGTATGTTTGTCTCTTTGTTCCCATCTTTCTGTGTATCTGCATTTTTTAGCATGTATGCTTAAGTTGTTTCCGCATTTTCTTTAGGTGGGAGGCTAAGCGAGTTCCAAATGTTATAATAGCCAAGATAGATGAGACCAAGAAGCAAGAACAGAGTGTTTACATGCCACAAATCCCTGAAATCCACAAATGCCCAGAGCACTTGTTGCCAGTGAAGGAATGGGAGGACTCGCTGCTTTCCGACTTCTTAAACCTTCGATTGGTACTTTTCGTATACTCTCACTGTTTCTCTTAGTGGACAAGAAATGAAGCTAAGTGTCTATGTGTTTTTTTACAGGCTTTATCTCCAGATGCCAACGAGAGCTGCGAGGATGAGATGATGACGAGTCCTTGTGTAGAAGATGTGCTCATGGAGGTATTCAGTAAGCGTCTCCACACAGAGATGGATGAGTCATTCGGTGGAGTGGTTTCAGAGATACAAGGAATGGACTCGGTGACGCGTGTCTCAAGGCTGAAAAAGCGTATAGGTTTGGTTGAGAAGGAGAGCGGCTTGCAGAGCAGTGACTTCAAATGGGTTGTAGCGTTGTGTGCAGCAGTGGACACTCCTTTGGATGCTGATACTTGTGGTTGTCTCAGGGCTCTTCTGAGGAAGTGTGCGAGTCTTCGTGCGTCAGAGGTTGAAGATGAACAAGTCATCGTCATGGCAAATATGCTCATCACCATCGCAGGCAGGTTTTTTGGCCAAATGGAATCAGAGAAGATGTTTGTTGACAAGTGATGATGAATGGTCTTACTTTGAATCTCTATCATTTTGTTGAATGAAATTACAAAAATTTACTCGACTGTTTTTCAATGTGAAATTTGATCATTTAGTGAAATAGTAAAAACTGTAGGGATCAAACTCAAATATTTTCTGGTGATATATTTTAAGAAGTCCAAATTGGATCGCCGACATACAATCCAGTGGGATAAAGCCAAACCGACACGCAAGTTGGAAAACTGGGTATAATCTAATTAGACGGAGGTTTAATAGAAAACGGCACGCAATCTGCGAGGAAATTTATAAGAAGAGGAACAACAACAACAAAAGTCAATAAAAATCTCGACCTCTCTTTTCCTTCTCTCTATTGATTCTATCGCTCTGAGCAATACGTATCTATTTTCACGCCTTCTGTGTCCGATCCCAAAAGGTAACCTCAAACGAATTTTAGGGTTTTTCGTTTCCCCAAGCCTTTACCGTTGATTTATCATAGATTCGTTTCTCGGATTCTCCTACCCAGTTTCCGCAGATGCTATTTGATTTCGAGTTGTAGCTAGGGTTATATGCTCTTTGCAATTTCTCTCCGTTAACATTGTTCTCCTGTTTGCGTGATTCTGTTGGCATTTGCGTTGTTATATTCGTTCCTCGTTGGATTATGCTATTCTCCGAAGACTGAACTTTTGCTTTTTGCTTTTGAATTCGTCTGTGGGTTCGATTAAGATATCTGGGTTTGTTTATAGCTTTTTGAGTTTTATGGGTCTTCGTTTATTTATAGTTCTCAGTTTCCTATCAATTTCGCTCGCGGATTGAAATTGTTCTAACTGGAACCCATCTTCTGATTTTTCCAGGAATTTTCGTATTCGATTATAGAAAAGTAAAGTAAAAGGGGCAGTTTCGTATCGAAGGATTTAGTGCAAGCTAGTTTTTTTGTTATAGGACGTCACACATTTCAATTATGAGTGCATCATGGGCTGATGTGGCTGACTCAGAGAACACAGGCTCTGGGTCTACAAGTCAGAATTCTCATCCCTCACGACCTGCTTACGTTCCTCCACATCTAAGAAACAAGCCAGCAGCTTCCGAGCCTGTTGCTCCATTGCCGGTAAATGATCGTGTTGGCTATAACGGTCCACCTTCCGCCTCTCGTTGGGGTGCTGCTGCTGCTAGTGGTGGTCCTGCTGGTGCTGCTGGTGGTGGTTATAGGGCTGATGCAGGTCGTCCTGGATATGGCCAAGGTGGACGAGGAGGTGGTGGTGGTTGGAATAACAGAAGCGGAGGCTGGGACCGTAGGGAACGTGAAGTAAATCCCTTTGATAATGATGATGATGAACCAGAACCAGCCTTCACTGAGCAGGATAATACGGTTATTAACTTTGATGCCTATGAAGATATTCCGATTGAGACCAGTGGGGATAATGTGCCTCCTCCTGTTAACACATTTGCGGAGATTGATCTCGGGGAGGCGTTGAATCTGAACATCCGGAGGTGCAAGTACGTTAAGCCGACACCTGTACAGCGTCACGCGATCCCGATATTGCTTGGAGGGAGGGATTTGATGGCCTGTGCTCAGACGGGGTCTGGGAAGACGGCTGCTTTTTGCTTTCCAATAATTAGTGGAATAATGAAAGATCAGCATGTTGTACAGAGACCCCGTGGTTCACGGACTGTATACCCTCTTGCAGTCATTCTCTCGCCAACAAGGGAGTTGGCAAGTCAGGTTGGTGTTCTCCTCCAACTTCAGGATTCTATTCGCTTTCATAAAAGTCAGTTTCTCAGTTTCTCATATATTCATTCTGTGTTTTTTGGCAGATACATGATGAGGCTAAAAAGTTCTCTTACCAAACCGGTGTGAAGGTTGTTGTTGCTTATGGAGGAACACCTGTTCACCTGCAGGTATATTAGCGTTCACGAATGTTCTTTTCTGCATTTCTGCTTATGGCTTCTGAATTTTGCTTCATATGTCCGTCTTAGACTTATTGTTTGGGTTTTGCAAGCGTTGTCTTGGTCTGACCTTATTTGGAAACACGTTTTTCTACGTGAGAAGGATTTATTTATATATGACATGCAGAAGTTTCGCTGATGTATGTCGTAACTCTTAATCTGTTTTCAAACGTCAAGTTGTTGATCTCATGTTTTGTTGGTTCTGCAGCTCCGGGAACTTGAGAGGGGAGTTGATATTCTTGTGGCAACTCCTGGTCGATTAAATGATCTGCTCGAGAGAGCTAGAGTCTCAATGCAGATGATTAGATTTTTAGCTCTTGATGAGGCCGATAGGATGCTGGACATGGGTTTTGAACCACAAATTAGAAAGATTGTTGAACAAATGGACATGCCTCCACGTGGAGTTAGACAGACACTGTTGTTTAGTGCTACTTTTCCAAGAGAGATTCAGGTTGGTATACTTGTTTGTAAATCACTTTTTCTTGATTCACCTTGCTTGTTAAAATATCATTTCTGGCAACTCTGTCACTTTCTGATTACTGTTTGCTCCGAATTTCCTTTTTAAGTTTCTTTGCCATGTGTGTTGATTCATGTGTTCCATACTTCTTCCTTGCATATTATCTGCTAGTTACATATAATATACTGGGCTACAGTCGTAACACCTTTCTGCGTCCAGTTAAGTTCTTGTGGTTCTCTGGTTTTATTTTTCTAAGAGATATTTCCTTGCTCTATAGCTGATTGCATGACAGTAGTGCCCTGCTCTGATGCTAACTAACCTACCTATGGGAAAGTTTTTATCTGTTTTACATGAAATGATGGGCATTGCCAGTAATCTGACATGGTATTGATAGTTCTGTATGTCAGAGGATTACAATGATGCTACTTCTTTAATGAATAATGGTGAGCCTGTTAAGGCGGGCTTTAGATTGATTAAGTTTCATGCTTCTGTTTCTTGTGTGATTAAAGCTGCGTAATACTTGATATTAGAATGTTTCTGCGTTTACATTAGCGTATTTGTTTTTTTTTTTGCAGAGACTCGCTTCTGACTTCCTAGCAAATTATATATTTTTGGCTGTGGGAAGAGTTGGTTCAAGTACTGATTTAATTGTCCAAAGGGTTGAGTTTGTCCTGGATTCTGACAAGAGAAGTCATCTGATGGACCTGCTTCACGCTCAGAGAGAGAATGGCACCCAAGGAAAGGTAAATATGATATTCCTCTTTTGTTTGGAATCAGCTGTTGTTTACATTAGCTCATGATTTATCACCAAAATGGTTGGTTTCTTGTATTATATATTGGCATGCTTTGTCATACTTCTGATGATTATATTCTCTTCTATAATTACAGCAAGCCCTGACCTTAGTATTTGTGGAGACTAAGAGAGGAGCTGACACTTTGGAAAATTGGTTGTGCATAAATGGGTTTCCAGCAACCACCATTCATGGTGACAGAACACAGCAGGTATGTTATTACATGATTTGAAGCCTAAATCTTGCATGATAATGTTGAAATCAAAATCAATCATGAGAAGGCCTTGTGTAGAAATATTGTTCGTTACTAGAGACAAAATCTAGAGGAAACTGAACTCATTTGCAAGATCGTTTGTTTCTAGATTGGCTAGTTCTAAGAGGTTATGCTGTGTTGTTATTTATGCATTAAGGAAAGAGAAGTGGCACTGAAGTCTTTCAAGAGTGGGAGAACACCAATATTGGTTGCAACGGACGTAGCGGCACGTGGACTTGACATTCCCCATGTGGCTCATGTGGTGAACTTCGATCTACCAAACGACATTGATGACTATGTCCACCGTATTGGACGAACAGGACGTGCAGGCAAATCAGGACTAGCAACTGCCTTCTTCAATGACGGCAACACCTCAATGGCCAGAGAGCTCGCGGAGCTGATGAAAGAAGCTAACCAGGAAGTCCCTGAGTGGCTCACACGATATGCAACCCGTTCCTCTTTTGGTGGTGGTAAGAACAAGCGGTCTGGTGGTCGGTTTGGTGGCCGTGACTTTAGAAGGGAAGGAGGGTACAATAGAGGAGGAGGTGGCTATGGCGGTGGAGGAGGAGGCTATGGTGGTGGAGGAGGAGGGTACGGTGGTGGTGGAGGAGGCGGCTACGGTGGTGGTGGTGGAGGATATGGTGCTCCAAGTGGTGGATATGGCGGAGAAACTCCAAGTGCTTGGGACTAAGGTCTCAATGTTTTTGTTGGTTTTGGTTATAACTTTTGACAATTTATTTTTCTTCTACATTCCCAAAGAGAGAGTATATGTATTTGCCCCTTTACACCTATGAGATGGATATATAACTGATGTTGCTGTTTTAGGTGTTTTGATCTTTTTCTAGGCTATTTTTAGGGGGATGTCCTAAAAGAAACAGTTTCGCAGTTTGTGTTTTCAATTTTTGATCGTGCTCTTGGTTTCTTATAGCACAACTTCACTTGTTAGTTTCGAAATCCATAAAAGCTCTCCTCTTCTTTTTTTTTGCTAACTTGTAAATATCATATAAATATGAAAGATGGTAATTACAACAGCAAAGCCCTTAAACATGGTACCTTGGCAAAAATGAAATGTAAAAAACAAGGTAGCAGAAAGAAATTAAGACATAAAACAGCCTGAACTCCTAATGGAGCCATCGTTGCATCAAGTTGCGGAACTGCTTGCGTTTTCTTCTTTGAACGCAAGAAGAAAAAGCTTTCGTCTTTGAACGTATCGATTTCATTTAACACTTTCTTTTCTTGGGTTTCACGCTGAAGCTATCGTGAGTTTACTACTGTCTTGTCGAAATATGTATGTTTTTTCCTTTTTTACATTTATTTCTGTCGCTACTTGCTAACATGAAAAAGAGGTACTTATAAAATACAACATACAACATATTTAAGGGACTCTAAACTACTTAATAAACGGTGCCGCCGTACAAAACCCTAAATCCTCAAAGCCAATCCTGCGATTATCTCATAGCATTAAGTTACTGCTCTCTCTCTCTCTCTCTCTCTCTCTCTCTCTCTCTCTCTCTCTTATTTGGTTCAAACCCATATCTTTGTTTTCGTTAGATTTATTTATTTCAAGTTTCGGGAATCTTGTTCCTGGATCTCTTCTCAAACTAGAAGAAGCGAGCCAGAATGCAACTCATTGAGCAAGACGAAATCCCGGTTAAAACATGTAAGTTTAAATCAAGTAATTAATAGTCTGCACATCCATATCTTTGTGCTGTGGAGGATTCGTGACTTATTTCTGCATGTGTGCCTATCAGTAATCGACCAAGGTATAGACGCTGAAGATGTGAAGAAACTAGAAGATGGTGGGATCTATACCTGCAATCGTCTGATTTACCTAACCAAGAAGGTATATCTTTTTTTTTTTTACACTAATCTATATTTTGGCTTGGATGAATTAATTCTACTGTTCTATTGAAGCAGTACCTCACAGAAGTCAAAGGTATACCAGAGTCCAAAGTTGACAAAATTTTGGAAGAAGCTGAGAGAAAAATGGTTAGTGTAGGTAGAGTTTTGCAACCAATGTATTGTATTAACACTTGTAGCATTATTATTGATTGTTGTTTTTTTGATGTGTTAGATTCCACATCTAACCAAAAATCAGAAGAAGGAGTTGAAGGAAAAGAAGAACAAGGAGCAAGCCTCCGCACAAACTGAGGATGAAAGAGTCTCAAGGGAAATCGCTCAATTTAACGCGAAGGTGACATATTGATTTTGAGAATACGTTTTACTATAGGGGTCAGGGTTTAATGTATTTAGATTACATAATATTTTGACCAGTTTGATCATATATAAATTTGACCAAAACGAAGTAAAATATTACTAGACTTGGAAATACCCATATCCAAAGAAGTTCAAGGTTTCTCGGGTTGGGACGTTGGGTTGCTTGGATTTGGCCACTCCTAAGTTGTTGCTGAAACAATCCTGACGCATGTGACATGATCCCTTGGTGACAGGTTAAGAGGACTGAGGATGATATGTTGAAGCTTATACAGGGATTGAAAAGGGAGAGTGACATGGATTATCTCAAGGCAGTCCTAATAAATTTGAAGCACGAGATTATTCATTCCATTGAACGCAAAATGTAAAACTTCTGCAGGTAAATCTGGTTTACTTGTTGATAAAGCATTCGATATACTAGTTGTTACTTACCTTCTTCTCTCTATTCCCCTTATTCAGATGAGTAGACTCGAGATGGAACAATGTCACATTGGTGCTATTCCTCGTATAAGGGGGCGTTTATTTCATTTACTTAAAAAATTTAAAAATATTTTCCTCTTTCTCTGTGTCCAAAGCTAAATTGATCCAATTCATTTTAGTTTTATCTCATGGTCAAGTTAGCAAAGGCAATTTGTGAAAATGTGATGGTGTTTAATTAAGAAACATATCTTTCTTCAAATAGTGGAAAAATTAAATTAACAATGATGTTACTGAAAATATTGAACATGAAAAGAGAGAGAGAGAGAGAGGGGGTCGATAAATCGACTAGTTAAGTGGTTGAAATGAAGGAGGCTTTTACTTAAGAGCATCTTTAGCCTCTCCTGATTTATCCTCGACGAACGTAGCCACCTCGTTTCCAGCTTCTTTACCTTTCTCCGTCACATATTCTGAAGCTTTTTGAGCTTCATCCACCACTGTATCTTTGGCTTCAATGGTTTTCTCAACAACGTAGTCCTTTGCTTTCTCACCATCTTTCAACGCCTCCTTTGTCTTCTCCGTCACGAAATCCGAAGCTTTCTTTCTGTTTTTATACAATCATCACATTCATTATATTGACCATTCATTTTTAAGACATAAATGAAAGTTCTTTGATTACATAAAGATATTGAAATGAAATATAGACTTACGTGGCGTCGTTGAGGTCATCGAGGATGTTGCCTTCACTTTTAACGGCGAAGGCCAACGACTTCTTGCGCTGAGCGACGAGGACGAGCTCAGTCTTCTGGCCAACTCGGACGGAGCTAACGCTGCTAAGCTTGGCTCCTCCGCTGTGGAAAGAAGAAGTAAGCCCACCGAGGACAGCTCCTGATAGTGACATCGCCATGAGAGAGATCTTTAAGATGTGAGAAAAAATGTGTTTTGGGAGAAAGAGAGTTTAAGAGGAAGAAAGTGAGATGAGAAGAATCTGATCTTCAATAGTATCGTTTTATAGATCTCTAGACCAATTAGAATCCAAGATTACACGTGTCGTCGTAAGATATTTTTGTGTGGCTGTGATCTTTAAGTACTGAAGAAGAGTAGGTTTTTTGTTCGCTATTATATTCGGCCACGTAAATTCATTTTTATGGTTTTTCGAAAAAGAATCAGGTCGGCCATCAAGTTGTGTGGTTGTGTGACTATATGCATGTTAGCATTTTCTTTTGGCAGTTAAAGATTACATATTAGCATTTCTATTTTCTTGTTGGCAAATTTAGTTAAGTACTTAACTAAAGTAGTAATCAAGTTTAGCCTAGGTCGTTCTCATTTCGCCACGTGTACCAACTTTTGTTGTAATGAAAAACAACAAATTTTATGTCGGCCAACAAGTTAAAACCCCAAATCTACCGGAAGCCTACTAAAACCAAAATGAACCATTATGGTGGCAAAGCATAAATGTGTTATTAAGCCTAAATGAGTTAAGACGTACAAACCATCTCTTACATAGTTAATATATTTTTGAGAAACTAGAACAATTTAAGAGAGAAACCAAATTGTAATTGGAGGAAGCTGGAAATTAAGCAGCAGAGCATCAAGAATTATGAGAAATACAAAGAGTAACACGAGCAATACATTAACAAACAACCACCAACGATGGAACTTATACCTTCACCTTATATTAACCTAACAAAAAAAATAAAGTATGATACATTTTCAACCTTTTACCTTCACATTATTAGATTACGATTTACGAGAGATAATTAATTTCCATAACCTCTTATGTAAGAGATTGTACGTGTGATTGCTATGCGCCACATTATATACTCCCATCATTAGAATAATGTCATCCAATAGCAAAATAGGCACATTCCATCTTATCATTAGAACAATGGTTGAACCATATAACCCTTACTGTTTGCGATAAAGGATTACCAATTAAAGTCATTTTCTTTTTAATCATTTGATAAGAACTTGAAATGTAATGGTGAGAAATTAAGTAAAGTATCATTATTTTTCAAATGGTGAAATGGAAGTTGGAACAAACTCATCTTATTGTAAATATTGAACATGAAGACAGAGAGGATCAATATATCTCTACTAGTTAAGAGTGTTTGACATTAGGGATTTATTTTGTGGCATCCTTAGCCTCTCCTGCTTTACCCTCTGCAAACTTGGCCGCCTCGTTTCCGGCTTCTTTGCCTTTCTCAGACACATAGTCCAAAGCTTTCTTAGCTTCATCCGCCACCGTCTCTCCGACCTCAGTGTTTTTCTCAACAACGACGTCTTTTGCTTTCTCGCCATCTTTCAACGCCTCATTTGTCTTATCCGTCACGAAATCCGAAGCTTTCTTTCTGTTCAACAATTCAGATTCATTATTGACCAACCATTTTAAACATATATCTACACTGGTCAACATAGAATTATCTTACTAAATTCTCAAATATTTAAGGCTATGTAAACTACAAAATATTATAAATCGATCATTTTTATGGTTTGTCAGTTTTGTTAATCAAAATACAAAATATAGACTTACGTAGCATCGTTGAGGTCATCGAGGATGTTGCCTTCACTTTTAACGGCGAAGGCCAACGACTTCTTGCGCTGAGCGACGAGGACAAGCTCAGTCTTCTGGCCAATTCGGACGGAGCTAACGCTGCTAAGCTTGGCTCCTCCGCTGTGGAAAGAAGAAGTAAGCCCACCGAGGACAGCGCCGGAGAATGACATCGCCATTAGATCTCTAAGATGTGGAAGAAAATAAATGTGTTTTGGGAGCTAAGAGATTTCTTAGAGGAGCAAAAGTGAGATGTGGAGAATCTAATCTCCAATAGTCTCGCTTTATAGATATCACTAGACCAATTACACTCCAAAATTACACGTGTCTCGTAAGATATTTGTTGCGCATTTGCTATTTATCTCTAAGATGAGTTTATGTTCGTTCTTGTATGGCCACGTGTACTCATGTTTGTGGTTTTCCAAAAAAAAAAAAGAGGTCGGCCATTTAGTAGTGGTTGTTTACATGTTAGCAATTTTTGGCAACACAGGATTTACATGTTAGCATTTCTGTTTTTATTTTTGCAAATTTTAAGCACTAATAAAGGGCTTAGTTTTTATCCCCAAGAAAAGTAGTACTAGTTTTGGTGGTTCTCGTTGCATGTGTACTTTTGTAGTAATAGAAACAAAAACATATGTCGGCCAAGAAGTTAGTTTGGGTTTGCAAGCCCATCTCTACCAAAAGCCTGCAACATATTGAACCAATATTGTGGCAAGCCACATTGTGATTCTTGTTGTGAACTAATACTCTCTTGTGTATAAACTATACTCCAACAAGATGTATATGTGTTTGTGTATGAGAAAGATCAAAGATCAAAGAGAGTTTAGAGAAGGGAAGAAAGATGTTGAACAAGAGAGTATGTGATCTAAAGAGAAGTATGATCACTCAACAAGTTCTTCTTCTTCTTATCTCTCAACTTATGCTCTTACACACATCTATCTCCAACTCATGCTATCTTACAAGAACTAAACACCTCTTTATATAGTAGAGTAACTTGAAGACAAAGCTTGTGAAAGTTGGGGAGAAAGCTATGTAAAGCTTGGTGGCAAAACTATCTAAAGCTTGGAGATAAAGCTACCAAAGGGAGATTATTGTATAATAGCCCAACGCCAAAGCCTCTGGCTCATACTTTGGGTACTGGAACTGCCTAAAAAGTTCTACATTCTCCAGAGAATAAAAACAAATGATCAATGGAATATGACTCCTTTGTTAAACAATTTAACTTGTATAGTTTCCATATCAGACTTCACTTGGAATCTGTCAGATAATTATAAGCAATTGGGTAGATGATGTATACAAACTCCATTCGCAAAATCAAGGGATGTAGATCATTGCAAATATTTTATACACACGCCTTTGAGTTTTGACACACACAACGGTAACAATAAAACTAAGAAAAGCAGATCAACATAACATATTTTTAGAACTTTAAATAAATTAAAGGCTTCTGTCTTGGTGGGAGACCAGCAATTTGACCTACAATAAGCTGCAGTGGAGTCATGACCATCCTAAGCAAAGCTATCTCGCACGCTTAGTTTGCAATCCCTTTACAACCTCAAACATGTCCTTCCTATAAGTTTCAGCAACAATTAATAGGGTAAAACCTAAGATTCAAAACGTACATGTCACTCAACTCCGTCGAGATTTGAGCGACTGAGTCTGATTGCTTGGGTTGACTTGAGCCACTTTCATTCCCAGCTTGGTTCTTCTTCACCTTCCTCAACCTTTTCTTAAAATTTCTCTTATGACTTTTGTTTAATTTTGCAGGTTCAATGGGAATCTAACACATATAACTAACAATCGACAATGTTCGGATGTGTCGCAAATCTGTAATACGTACGATATACATTAATTAAAAAAGAACTTTACACTAACATTTTTTTATTAGTTGCTTTGTCAACATTGGCCTCTATAAACCTAAAAAGCCATTTCAAAACTTAAAGTACAACTTCTCTAAACAGCACAAGATTTCGGGATCTAGTGCACTTGTACTCTATTAAAAACTCTTACGTTTTATTGATTTTAAATTTTGTTGACTCTGTTTAATATATTTTTTTTAGAAATTTCAACAAAAATGATTTGGCGAATCACGTTGAAGAATTGAAAATTTTGTCAAAAAATACTTTGGATGAGTCTGTGAAGAACAAGGAGGTCAGTATTGTGTTCAAAGCTCTCTTTAGTTTTGTTGACTCTGCTTACTGTATTTTTTATTGTAGGACATAACGAGCATTTTGGAGAAACTAAAATACATGCCATTGCAAGAGTGTAGTAGTACTCATTAATTTATTTATAAATTGTCTTTGTATACTTAAAAATATTTAGCTTGTTAGACTCTGTTTTTTTGTTGACAGGGCATGGTAGTTCAATCCTTAATTCTTGACAAACTTGAAGAAATGGAAAAGAAAGGAACAACTTTCAACCTGAATGGTGTTTTGGAAGACATTGTAAACAAATTCAAAGCAAGTATAAGGATGTGGCCCAAAGGTTAACCACAAACAAGAATATAAAAAATGAAAAATGAACTATCATGGTGTTTCTGCCTAATTGGTTAGGGTAAATCTCATATTCGACAACAGCCAAAGATTTTCATTTTTTTTTTCTTTTTTTCGGCGACTGTGTGTATAGAAATGAATTAAGGCGAGAATTGATGAGTTAAATGATGTTGCGGGAGCATAGTAATGTTATTAAGACCCAATCTACCTTTTTATTGCTTTTTCCCAAACCTAGTAATGTATTCTCTCTGTTTCTGATTGTGGATTTAATTTATTTTTATTCTTTTACAAAAAAAAATGTTGTTTTATCTTTTTAATACACATTTTTAATTAACAATCGAGTTTTGATTTTTTTTGTTGTATTATTTAGAGGGACAAAACTTTGTCAATAAATACAACAAAATATTAAACTATATAAAAACTAGATTTTTGTTATATTATTTTATCATGAGGACTCATACAAACAGCTGGAGGGATGACGGATGAACTATTAATTTTTAATAGACTAGAGGAGAATAACTTGGAGATTGCATCAATCAATGCCCTCCGAATAAAAAGCAAAGATGAGCTTCAGCAAATGGTATTTTCTGATGATGACTACAACAAAGTAAGTGAAGCGCTCCAAGAGATATGTAAGCAAATGGTTCAGAAGATGTGACATATTTGTCAAAATTTTCGATGAAAAGTTATATAATCTTTTTAATTAGGCACGAAAGTTTACATTTTCTTTGTTCATTATTTCGGTGGTAATAACAATAATTATTTCATTTATCCTAGCAAAGGTTTAATAATGCAAATGTATGGCTCTCGCCTTTTACTATATGCAGGCCATATATAGATACACGTACGTATACATTTATCAGTGCGAAACTGGTGTAAAGTCAAAATTGGTCCCGCTTAGTAAAGAAGTAATGGGTTAAAAGAGATGAATCCTTATTAGAGGTAAACTAATTGGTTAGTCACATGTTTCATAACAGTGTATTTCTTTTACTTCAGTTTTACTTTGTTTTATGTTAAAAATTCCGATCATGGGCCAGTAGAAAAGAATCTGACGGTCAGTAACACTTCCTATTTCAATAATTTCATGGTAAGGTTAAATTAAATTAAAATAAAAAGGCCCAAAATGGATCCAACGGACAATATCTACTTGAATCAGTAATTTCCTTTTTAACTCTCTCTCACTACAATCTCCCAACTGAATCAGTAGTTTCTCTAGGGTTATATAAATTGAAGAAACGTTGAAGATCATTAAAGATCGAAGAAGCTAAAGTCTTTTGTATCGAACGAGTCATCTTGAAACCCTCGAAAGAGTAACAGAAGAAACCTGAATAAATCAATAGCAAAGATGCAAGCGGAGATGGAATTCGTGAAGTTCTTGGGGAAAGGTTCGTTCGGTTCCGTCGATCTCTTCAGATACCGTAAACCCGACGGCTCGATGTCCTACAACGCCGTAAAGATCTCAGACGTTCTTCACTACGAATCACTCCAGAGAGAGTTTCAGACTCTTAGAAAACTCAGAGGAAACCCTAGAATCGTTCACTGTCTTGGAGACTCTTTGTTTGAAGATTTCAATTGCCACGGAAACAAAGTCTACAAGATGGTGATGGAGTACGCAGGTGACGGAACCCTAACTTCTTTCATGGAACGAAACAGAAAATTATCGGATACGATCATCAAAGACTTCACACGCATGATTCTACAAGGATTGGTCTCGATTCATAGCCATGGTTATGTCCACTGCGATCTTAAACCGGACAATCTCCTTCTCTTTCCACGGTACGATGAAAAAACTTGGGACTGTTCATACGATTTAAAGATTTCGGATTTTGGTGTGTCGATAAAGGCCGGAGAAGAATCTGATTACTGGGGAATCGATTCTCCGTTTGTTGGAACACCTATCTATATGTCTCCCGAGTCAGTCCAATACGGTACCGTTGAGAAAGCCCTAGATTTGTGGTCGCTCGGTTGCATAGTATTGGAGATGTATATCGGTAAGCAGCCATGGTCAGGGGTTGAGTTTGAAGATCTTGAATCTCATCTGGTGGACAACAACGCACCAGAGATTCCGGATACGGTGCCTTGTGATGCAAGAAAGTTTTTGGAAAAGTGTTTTGCAAGTAAACCTGATGAAAGAAGTAGCGCTTCGGAGTTGTTGTTGCATCCGTTCTTGACCGGAGAGAAGATAATGGCCGCCGGTGGAGAGAGAAAGCCGCTGTTGTTGAAGTTGAAGAGGCCCTTGAAGTTGGAGACTATTCCAGTAAAGCCACCACAGTTTAAGAAAGTTAGGATCAAACCATTGAAGGTGAAGGTGAAGGTGAAGATTATACCTCCGAGAACCATTCCAGTTTCCAATTTCGTTCATGTTCAGTAGTGTGTGTATGTGTCTTGGATTCATCTTTGTTTCTTCGTGTTGGATGCAAAAATGTAAATTTCAGTGTATGTTTACAACATCAAAAATATTAATACATGTTCGTCTTTAAAGAATTTCGTTGATGTATTTACACACTTCTTAAAATTTGTTTTTTAGCTTAGTACATTTTCACTTCAAAGAAGACCTGAGAAATCAATAACCATACATTGAACATTTAAACAGAAACAGAGTTTTCTTTATTTACCAGGAGACTCTTTGAACAAGAGCTTCTTGTTATTACATACAAAAACCCTTTTACACAAAACAAAACAAAAAACCCAAAACATTTCTCCATTTACTTCTTAACGATGTCCATGTTCCTGTCTCATATAATCAGGAGCAGTTCCATGCTCAGGCGTATCACCAATAACTATGTTCTTGGTCGTCTGCGCAATCTCAGCTATAGTCTCGCCAATTGCCCCAAGCACTCCTCCCGCTCCAGCCCCTTCCTCTTGGACATATCTCTCACTCCCTCTTCCTCCACCAACTCCGTACTCTTCCCCAACATCTCTCCTCGTTTCTCCGGCCATTCCTTGTGCTCCATATCCGAAGACATCTTTCTCACTCCCTCTTCCTCCTCCATACTCCTCTCTGACATCTCTAATCTCTTCTCCAGTCGTTCCTTTTGTTCCATAACCGTAGACATCTTTCTCGGTCCCTCTTTCTTCTCCAAACTCTCCTCCAAAGCCTCTTCTTGCTTCTGTGGCAAACCCTGGTCGCTGCTCTTCCTCACCTCCCTCAAAATCAAATTCAAAAAGACAAAAACACAGTTTCTTGAGCAACAAGTAACAACGTTATGGAACTCAAATGAGAAATTTCACCTTTGCTTTAGATTGTGCAATACCTGGTGCATTTCTTGGTCTCTGTGTTGAGCTTCCTCTTTCTTCCTTGCCGTATACCCAACAACCGTATCAGCAGCCGCGGCAGCTTTCTCTTTAGTCAAATCCACCGCCTTAGATCCCACTTCTGCCGCCTTATGCCCTGCAAAACCCACCGCTCCTTCCACCGTACCTGCAACCGCTTTCGTCCCTTGTACAACCTTCTCCGTGGTGAAATGCGCCGCCGTCCACCCAACTGCAGCCGCTTTCTCAGCGGCCACCCCAGCATAGTGTGCCGCTCCTTTTCCTCCTTCCACCGTCGTCTCTTTAACGTACTCCGCCGCTTCAGCCGTCGTTTCTTTGACGTACTCCGCCGCTTCACTGGCTTTCTGGACAGTGTAATCTTTCGCTTTTCCCGTCATTGAAACCGTCTGTTCTTTCGCCACTTGTCCTTTCTGAGCAGCAACGTTTCCAGCTTCACTCCCTTTCTCTGTCACATACTGAGAAGCTACCCTAGCTTTCTCAGCAGCAATGTCTTTCGCTTCAACAGCTTTCTGTAAGGCAAAGTCTTTTGCTCTTGCAGCCTTCTCAGCTGCTGTCTTAGCCGTTTCACTACCTTTCTCCGTCGCATACTGAGAAGCTCTCTGAGCTTTCTCAGCCGCAGTCTCTTTGGCTTCACCAGCTTTCTGCAAAGTGTAGTCTTTTGCTCTCCCCGTCTGCTCAGCTGTCACATTTCCAGCTTCTTTTGCATATTCAGAAGCTCTCCGAGCTTTCTCTGCCGCCGTATCTTTAGCTTCACCAGCTTTCTCCGCAGCGTAATCTTTGGCTCTCGCAGCCTGTTCTTTAGCTTCTTGACCTTTCTGAGCCGCCACGTGTTCTGTTTCCCTTCCCTTCTCCGTCACGTAATCGGAAGGTCTCTGAGTTTTCTCACTCCCTGTATCTATCTTATTAGCTCCTGCTTTCTGAGCACCTTCTATTGCACTCCGACCACCACCGCCGCCGCCAACTGTTTCTTGTCCTTTCCTTTCTTTCATCTCTGCACCTCCGGCAGCCAAAAGCTGAGCATGCCGTGCTTTCTCGGCCCCGCTTTCTTGACCTAATTTTCCACGAGCTTCTTGGCCAAAGACAGGAGCAGCTCCTAGTCCTTTCTCCGCCGAAGAGTGAGTAGTAACATGGACACCACTTTCCCGCCCTTTTCCCTCCATTTGTTCTCCTCCTTTGCCACGAGCTTCTTGTCCGCCATGGCTCAAGCTCTCCTTGGCCTTGTTGTACCGTTCCTCAGCTGCTCGAATCGTATCCATTGATTTCTGCTGAGCATTTGCTCTATAACCACGAATATCCTCCAGCGAGGCCTTCTCTTGCTTCTCCTCCTCTTTCTTCTTTCCCGTCCCTTGATCTTTATCTCCACTGCTCACGACGAATTTTCCGACGGTGTGAGGCATCGGCGTCCTCTTCATCTTCGTCTCACCTTCTCCTTCGTCAGAAACCGACATGCCAGTCCCTTTGTCCGAGAGCGACACAAACTGTGTCCCACCACTTTCTCCCTCTTTATGGTGGTGGCTCTGCGGCGAATCTTTGCTTTTCTCGGCCATTGACTCGAAATGACTCGTCATCTTTGGGACTCTGTCTTTCTCCACTTTAACTTCCCTCTCTTTCACCACGTTCTCTCTTCTTGCTTGCTCTGACGACATTGTTGTTGTATGCTAACGATAACACTTTCAAGAAACAGAAACTGATTTCAAGATTATAATAAACTGGATGATTCTTTTCTTTTTTTCTTTTCTTGGATGATTCCTATGGACCTTTTTCGTTCGTTCTTGTTTATATAATCAATCAGAAGAATTATCATTTGGGCGGTCATGGTAGAAGGTGTGTGACGTGTCGAGTTTACTAGTGAAAACGTGTAGGAAGAGAGGGTGACTCAGCTTGTGGGAAGAGATCAGGTTCAAATGTTATTGAGCCAACGAGAAGAAGCCAATCACATGGCCTTCTTGACACGTGTCCTTCCGTACAAGTACACGTGGAGACCTCCCGGAGGATTTTGCCGTCTCGATCTTTTTCTTTGCTTGGTCGGTTCTCAAAATTCGCAAGTTCTCAAAATTCAGATTGGTCGTCGGTTCCAATTTCGAATACCTCGCATGCAAATCTGAGGCTTCTTCTATTTTCGTTTAGGCCCATTTATCTCTTCTAGGACCCAGTTATCTCTAATTATCTTTGCCATTTTGCTAATTATAACTTGGTAAAATCTAGCTAAGTTATTAATATAAATGTTTTTATTCAAGTTTAAATCTGTCTAGCTTGTATATAGTGATTAAAAAGAATTTTGTATATTGTATTCTTGGGATGTTTTCTTCGTCATGCAGACATTAAAAACGTTATTTCAGTCAAGAATCAAGCGACCACAATGCAATTATAACTAAAAAAAATATAGATTGTTCTTGAGTAACTTATACATCGACGAAAAAGAAAAGAAGAATTCAAGAGAAAAGAGTAGAGTAAAAGAGTACGTTCCAAGTATCAGGCAAACCAGGAAGACACCAATGGCTACAGTCATTGCCAGGATGGTTCCCACTAAAAGCAGAAGGATGAGCATCTTTACGAAGCTGAGAGAGACCGGTTATGTCAAGCCAATGGACCGGTTTCTTCAATCTCCTCATTACTTTGTTTAGAACCACCCAAGCCATTGGTGTCCCTCCTGGATACTTCCTCCCGTAGAATGGTTGCGTCTGACTCTTACATGACTTCATTGGCTCTCCCCAATCCTTTCCCCTGCAAACAAAAATTATCTTCTAATCAAATTATGCCAAGAAAGTATTTTAGAAATGGCATAACCATAAATAATCACCTAGAAAATGTTGTCTAGTAATCAATGCGTATGTTTGTTTGTGAACTTACTCGTAATGAGTAGGAGAAACGCCATTGAAGAAGACTTTGGTCTTAGAAGGATCCACATGACGATTAACCCATCGAGCCCAAGTGGTCATTCCTTTGTAGTAAGCGATCAACCTGTTCATATCTTTGTACAACCTCTTCCCATCTTCCATGTAATCCCACCTGGTGTTCATATACACACAAACACACGTACACATCATCAAATTAAGTCAAACTATCTAAAAAAACGACACAGAGCCCAATTAGACAGAGTAACGTACGGCTGGATGTGCTCGGTGTGGGTCCACCAGTGCCAGCTGTTGAAGATCAAGACGTCCATGCCAGTCCACATTTTGCCCTGCTTGATGGAATCTAGCTTAAGCACTCTCCCAACTTTCTCCGAATCTAAATCAACTAGGAACTGTGTTCTGTATAGCATCAACGTCACTCCGTATTCCTGCGTCAGTACCATTTACACAAATTGATGCTTTTTTAGATACTCTATCATTTCGACCTTATTGTATTTTCAGCCATGTGGCTCATGATCATAAAGATTAATAACATGACATGATAATCCGGGAGATTCTCTTTTTTGGGAAATAGGTCACTAATCACGTTCATGTCTTAAATGCTCTTTCATTCTCTTGTCCTACTAGTTTTATAACTATACAGCAGAGCATTATAATTTGTATTTATTTATATCAAATCAAAAGAGACAAAGAATGATAACTTTATCCCCTTTTTTCGTTCACTTTATCCTATTTAAAATCAGTAAGCATTATAGGGGGAAAAATCAAAACTTTTACCTCACTTTCCAGACTATTAAAGCTAAAAGCCTAAAACCCACTTAATGACTTGTGAAAAATCATATACCTCAATAAATATCTAGTTATTTCAGTGGAATTGATTACTTTCTGTTAAATATGAATGAAAAGACAAACCTCGAAGGTGAGTGAAGCTAGACCCTTTTGGCGAAGAAAAGTGTAACGAGTGTTAGGTACCCAAGTGTGAATCAGACAAGCAAGAGATTGCCACATGTTTGTGCTTAGTGAATCTCCAACGAACATTATCTTCTTCCCTCTCATCTTCCTCAAGAAATACAACCCGTTGAATCTGAAACCAAAAAAGAAACATGTTTTATTAAATCTCAATTCTTGGTCAGTAAAGGGGGAAAAAAGAACCATTTCTGAGGTTTTTTACTGTTTTCCAGAACGAAAGTTACTAAAAAAGGTTTGAAATTTGAACTGTTTATTTACTTAATCAAGAACACTTTGGTTTGTGCTTCGGATTCGATTTTAAATACCTTTTTGGAGAAGTGAAATCATGGGATATCGAGACATTATTGCTCCAAAGCAACTCACAAAAGTTTCAAATTTTGAAATCCAAAAAGGCAAAAAAATTGGAAAAACAGTGACAGAAGAGAAAGAAAAAAGAAATAAAGACTTTGAAAGCTTTTACTTACCAATGTGCTTAAATATCTCTGTAAAAGGCATTAATCAGAACTCTCCAGCTTTCCATATTTATTAATGGAAAGAAACAGAGTTTGATTCACAATAGAACAGAGGAAAAAATAAGTTTTGCTTGGTAAAAAAATAATAATACAAATAAGCTCAATCCTTGACCATGTGCAAAATTTATTATTCTGTCTAATCTATGAAAAAAGGCAAAAAGTTTTGATCTTGAATGAGAGAATGTAAGATGATAAGGAGAGAGAAGAAGAAGAGTGTACCTGCGGAGAGAGCAAGAGAATGGTTGCCAACGATACTTAAGGTAAAGATTGTCGGGACGACCATACTTCTTGCAGTTAAACTGTGGATCTATGAATGGACATTTGTAAGGGTTGTAAAGTGGGTACTTAGCATCGAAAACCCAATTCCCTTTAAACCAATTGCATTTCCCAGAAGCTATCTTTTTTTCAACTCCATTGTTGCTGGTTGTGTTGGTGTGAGCAGAGACTGTGGAAAGACAGAGGAAGAAGAAGAAGGAGAAGATGAGAGAAGGGCTTTCTTGGGAAGAGAAACCCATTCTCTCTCTGTTTCGATCTGAGATTGAGATCCTCTGAGAGATTGGTGTGGGAAAAGAGGTGTCTTGGACTGTCTTGTTATATAATACTTGAAAAATCAAAAGAGAGAGTGAGAAAGATTGATTGTTCACATCACATGGGAAGGGGGAAACAAGAAACAAGATTCTTTATGTGTCCTTATTCGTTTTAATATTAGTGTTTTAATTGGTACTAGGTACATTCCATAAACCAATTTCTCACTTTTCCAACTTTTTTTTACTGGTGTAATACTATCTTTCTGCTTGTCTCAATTATTTTTATAAGTAAGAAAATGTTGAAATGTGAGACTACATTTAAGTTTAGTTAAGTGGGTTCACATAAGCTAAAACCCTTAAACTCGATAGCTAAACAGAAACGACTTTTATTCATTTTATGTTAGATTGTTAGGATGAAAACAAATCTTTAAACTCAATATAAATTTGAGAATTTTTCATCTTTCAGTTAGTAGAAAATGTTGGTATATCTTTTTCAACATGAACTTTCTTTCAAACGTTGATAAGACTATTTATTTTGTTCTTCCCATTTTTGTATTCTTACGTTCTTAAATTGGATTCGTTTCTTACGTTCTTGAATTGGATTCGTTTTGTTATGATTACTAATTGAAGATCGAACAAAATTTTGGTAGTTTGTCACTTGTAGGTATAGATAAATGCAAATGTTACCAAAAAGATCAGTCTTTTAAAAACACATAATGACATAAGTACATTGAAAAGAGTTGTTAGTATAGACTCATAACTAATTTACTGGATAAATTATGGTGGTTAGTATAAATATTTTGTGTCACTTGGCAGCTAATAAATACCATTTTTTATTTTACATGGACTCATTTATTAATGAAATGAATAAAAGGATAAGAAAAAAATCACAAAAGTAGGCTTGGTAGGTAAAGGATGCAAAAAACAGGAAAATATAATTTCATAATTTTTTTTGTTCGTGAGAGGCTGCTAAGCGGGACCAACTTTGACTTTACACCGTTTTGCACTGATAAATGTATACGTACGTGTATCTACATATGGCCCGCATATAGTAAAAGGTTAGAACCATATATTGTCCAATTATTTGTATTATGATTTATCAAACCGTCTCCAAGATAAATGAATAATTATTGTTATTACCACCGAAATAATGAACAAGAAAATGTGAACGTTCGCCTAATTAAAAAAGTTATATTGTTTTTCATCGACAATTTTGACAGATATGTCATATCTATAACTTTCATATGATACAAGAGTGTGAATACATGTGGAGACAACAAAAAGGTATCTACAACTTCTCAAGTTCTCATCATCATTTTTTCGCCGATGATTATGGATAATTTCTTCTACCATTTTTGGATCACGGAGGTTAAAATGTAAGAAATGAACATTGGTGTATATGTATTGAATAATACCATGAGACGTCTTGAATGTAAGATACTAGTATTTAATTTGTTATTTTCATGTACGTATACACACCAGAGTACTCTTTTCATATTTTCTCCTTTTCCGATAGTGTATTAAGTAAGTTAACCGAGATCCTAGATCGAAGGCAACACGAAGAAAATATATATTGGCTATGCAGAACAAATTTATAATAATCTGCTGGAGATTATTGCAAGTGTTCAATAATTGAGTAGATAAAGAAAATGGTCCACCCACGTTTCTCCATTTTCATTCTCTCATGATAGTGTAAATACATGACAGAAACAAACAACTGTGGATCATCGTTTGTTTCTTTTACACATGACATCAATAATTTGAGTACTATGGTAGTGACATCAATCGTTTGTTTCTGTTGCAGTATCCTTCGTATGAGTCTTAATAATAATAATAACAAAAATATAGTTTTTTTTGGCACAAAAAAACATAATTCTAGTTTAATATTTTTACAGTATATATATGACAAAGTTTTCTCCCTCTAAATAATAATAAAAAATCAAACCCGAATTTTATTTTTGGTCAGAAAAATCAAAACTTGATATTAAATTAAAAGTGTGTATTAAAAAATAAAAGGATACTCTTTGTAAGACTTTAAAAAGAAATTAAATTCACAGTCAGAAACAGAGATAATACATTACTACTAGGTTGGGGAAAAGGCAGTAAAAAGGATTAATTTAGGCATTAAATCTCACTAATTTAGATTTGGGGATTCCAATTGACAATTGGCACAAACCTGAATTTTCCGAGAATAATGAATTTAAGGCAGATTTGACAACAAAGTGCCCAATCGAGCAAAACTTATCTCATAGGGTCATAGTGATATTTATGCATACATCTGTAAAAGCGCCATGTCCTTGTCACTAAGCTTTATGCCCCTACCTAGCTCCCGCAACATCATTTAACTCAATTATCGCCTTAACTCATTTCGTATACATACAGTCGTCGAAAAAAAAAAAAGTTTCTTTGGTATATTCTGTTGTTGAAAATTAAAAAGAAGAGCTAAAGGCTAAAACTAGTTTTCACATGCGTTCCAATTTCGTCATCAGGAAGGCAGATTGGGCCTGAAAATATGCGACCGAGCCCATTTACCATAAACACTATTATCATTTGATTACGAATTAAAAGTATTTTTTATTACTGCCTTATTGATTAGGGTAAATCTCATATTCGATTAATCTATGATGCTCTTGGTTTCAGCTGCTGCTCACGGTAGTTCATTTTTATATCCTTGTTTGTGGTTATCATGTGCGCCACATCGCTTCTACTTGCTTTGATTTTGTTACAATGTCTTCCAAAACACCATTCAGGTTGAAAATTGTTCCTTTAATTTCTCCATTTCTTCAAGTTTGTCAAGAATTAAGGATTGAACTACCATGCCCTGTCAACAAAAAAGAAACAGAGGTTAACAAGCTAAATAACTTTTTAGTATTCACATTACAAGACAATTATTAAATAAATTACCAAGTACTCGTCTTGCAATGTTGCCATGTATTGAAGTATCTCCAAAATTTTTGTTACTGCCTGCAATAAAATTACATTTGAGAGAGTCAATAAAAAATTAAGGGGGGCTTATTGTATCATTGATTTGAATGTATTTAGATAAATCCAAATCTATGAAGATTTTAGGGGATTTGGAAAATTTTAAATGATTTAAGCAAATTTCAATAGGTGATTTATAGAAATCTCAAGAATTTGAAAAGTAAACAAAAACAAAATTAGCAATAAAATATTTAAATCGAGCATCATCCTCATAGAGTTTAAACAAGCATCATCCCCATGAAAATGTTCTTCTCTGTTTTTATTTGCAAGAAAAAACTGTTTCATCCATGAGATAAGAAAATTTGGATTGATCATCATTATGTGAACTGACTATTGTTTGTAGGGTTTTTTTGCCTTTTATAAATAATTGCAGTAATTGAAATTGCAAGAATACTCAAACAATGCTGAACTTTCTAATCAATTGCCGTAAAGTTACAAGAAAAAACAAAAACAAAAATATTTCTATTGTTTATTCAAATCTCACCTCATAAGGTGGTATTTGGATCTCTTTGTTTTTAACTATAAAATATCTCACAAATCTCTCAAAACATATTTTGATATATTTTACTAGTGAAATCCTAATTTTCCAATAAGGTAGGATTTCAAAGCATTTGTACAAATGATTAGTCCAATAACTTTGGATTTTGAGTAATTTTTACAAATGCTAGATTCAATAAGAGGTGATTTGAAAAAAAATAGAAATCCTCCCAAATCATCAATTTAATATCCCAAAACATATTTGAACAAAAAATACACATTCCTGATTTTCGGAGACTCCTCAGAATATTCAAATACCTTTTTCAGTTCTTTAACTTTAAAATCAATAAAAATTGTAAAATAAAGTTTTGAACACAAACTAACCTTGTTGTTCTTGACAAACTCATCCAACGACTTTTTTGACAACTTTTCAAGTTCTTGAACATGACTCTCTAAATCACTCTCTGTTGCCAAAGTTGCGGAAGACTAAACCTTAGAATACACAAAACTTACATTCAGACATGGGTATTTTCTTCTCTACCAGATCGGCTTGGAGATCTCCCATCGTGTTTTCTCTTCAGATTGGCTTCAACTAGGGTTCCGGCGGACGATTGTTCGTGGGATTGTTCTTTAGGATGTTAAAAATGGGCTTTGCGGACGAAACGGGCCTGTTATAGCCCATTTACCTATGTGTATGGTACAAGGCCTGATATGCTAAACCCATTTATATATATATATATATCTCGAAAGAAATGGATATCCATTTGCAAACACTTTTCTTACAAAAGTTACTATGTCAAAAAATACTTCAAATATTTTCGCACCAAGATGAGAGCGGAATATTCGAAGTTTTGGCAGTTTGGCCGCTACTCATGTTCGAGGTGATCGGATCCAACTGGATCGAGGTTTGGGAGTTAGATCCCTGGATTTGCGACCATATTAAATCCATTTTTGCTCTTACCTGGCATATGTTCGACCCTTGTGTAAAAAAATATATGTTTCCTCCCCACAGTCGGCGTGAAATTTATGGGTGCCATAAATCACACTCGAAATTTATAGGTTTTGCAAGGAAGAGATCTAGGGAGATTGAGAATGTAAGTCGATTCGTAAGCAAGATTTGTCAAAAAGGAATTTCTATTAACTAATCAAAAAAGTTACAAGAAAACTCTAAAGAGAAATAAGAATTAATCTCAAGAACAATACAAGGTGAAATGAGTAAAAATTACGTATGTGATAAAAAGTTGTCTCTGCGAACTCTCAAGGCGTCCTCCTTTTATAGCTCCAAAAGTCGAGCTCAACCTCCTCCCCATTTCTCATATCCATGTGCCCCTCTTCTCTAAATTTTTATTCGTACCACATGTTGGTTTTCAGGGCAAGTAGAGCTACTGCCTGATTAAGGTTTGTGATCTTAGCTTTAACTGATTTGAATCTGTTGATGTAAGATCGAAATGGTTCGTTTGGAGCTTGTAAAAGTCTCCAAAGGTCAATTTCTGTAGTTTTAGATATGATAAAGATCGAATACTGTATTAGGAAGGCTGACGCGGGCTGGTCAAAATTATCAATTGAATTTTCGTCCAACGTTGAAAACTATTCTTAGGTCCAATCAGGTTCTCCAGTAAGTTGCTTCAATCTCTTCAGGAGAAAATAGTGTTCGAGATATGACGAGGTTAAAAGCTCGCATGTAAGCTCGGGGATCGCTGTTACCAGAGTATTCTGGGATACGAAGTTTGTTGGTATCCAAATGTAGCTATTCTTGATCCTAAGTGAAAAGAGAGTTTGTCTAGACTCGTTTATCACTTTGTCGATATCGGGAGTTCAACTTGTTGCTTAACGAAACATCGATCTCATATGCTGAAATGCGAGATCTATTCGATTTTGGAAACTTTCGAAAGACTCTAACATATGCGAGCTACATTCAAAAGACGAGATCGAACTTTAGCAGTACACATGGGCAAAATGGGCGGGGAGGGAGGTTGATGTCGACTTTAATTATAGCATTTCAAAAAACAGAAAAAATTGTACATATCATACCATTGGGTTTTTGATTCAAATTTTGGAGATTTACAATATTTTTACTATTAGTGGAGAAATTTTAAGAGGTGCAAATTTTGAAAACTACACCTATAGTGTGAAAATTTTCAAAAATACATTTTTTCCTAATTTTAGTATCTAGGGTTCACTAATCTTAAATTAGGGTTTAGATTTTGGGGTTTAGGGTTTAGATTTAAGGTTTCAATGTTAGATTTTAGGGTTTGGGAATATACTTTAGGGTTTAGAATTCTTTTACTCAATAAAAAAAGTGTAATTTTGAAAATAAACACCATAAAGATATATTTTTGAAAATTGGCATAGTTTTGAAATTTGGGGAAATTTCATAAAAGAGGTTAGTGTGTATTTTGAACTTGAAAGTATTAACAACCGCATTTTGGAAATTAAGGGTACATTTGCAAAAAACAAACTACTTGGAGGGTTTTTGGCTATGTAAGCAAGTATTAGACTAGATCCTGGAATCTTGTGCTGTTTAGAGAAATCGCACTGTAAGTTTTGAATTGGCTTTTCAGGGATATTAGAGTCCTTATCAGGGTTATCAGAGTCCAATGTTGACCAAGCTGGGAAGTCAATTGGCCCAAGTCAACCCAAGCAATCAGCCAGAGCCGCTCGAATCTCGACGGAGGTGAGTGACATGTTGGTTTTGAATCTTAGGGTTTTACCAATATTGATTCTTGCTGAAACAATCCTGACGCGCGTGAGACATGATTTGTTGGTGACAGATGGAAACTTTTAAGAAGGATATGTTTGAGACTATAAACGGATTGCAAACTCAGCGTGAGAGAGAGTTGCTTAAGATGGTCTTCACTCGACTGTAATCTATTGCAGCTCTAATTGAAGGAAAGAGGCCTTCTTAATTTATTTAAAGTTTTAAAAACAACTTTGTGTTGATTTACTTTTCTTCGTTTGAATTCTTGTTTTATTGTTACTGTTATGCTTTTGTGTCAAAACTCAAATATTTGAAAGGATCTACATCCCTTGCTTTTGTGAATGGAATTTGTATACATCATCTATCCAATTCCAATTGCTTATATTATGTTGACAGATTCCAAGTGAAGTCTGATATGAATAATATCTATCAGTGTCTTCTAACCACCATGTTATGTCGAGCCATTAATAAACCGGTTTCTTCAATCTCCTCATCATTTTGTTTAGAAACCACCCAAGCCATTGGTGTCCCTCCTGGATACTTCCTACCATAGAATGGCTGCGTCTGACTCTTACATGACTTCATTGGCTCTCCCCAATCCTTTCCCCTGCAAACAAAAATGTATTCTAACTAAGGAGGGAGAGAAGATACTGCATGCGGATTTATAAATGGACATTTATAAGGGTTGTAAAGTGGGTACTTAGCATCGTAAACCCAATTCCCTTTAAACCAATTGCATCTCCCAGTAGCTATCTTTCTTTCAACTCCATTGTTGCTGCTTGTATTGGTGTAAGCATAGATTGTGGAAAGGCAGAGGAAAAAGATGAGAGAAGGGTTTTTTTTGGGAAGAGAAGTAATGAAATATCAATTTTCATGTACTTTTTCATAATTTTATAGATTTAGCAAACTCGTGTTATGAGTTTTTATTTTGTTTTAATGTTAAACCGGTATTATGAGTTTTAAATTAGTTTACACTATTTGTTGGTTTTGCTTTGGTTTCATTTCAGTTTATAACTTTATATTATACATGTAGTGCAAAGTGTAAACGCAAAGAGACTCGGGACAAAGAAATGGAGCCCACTGTTCGACCCAACAGGCTCTGGTTGTTGTAGACAATGGTGTCCGCGGTCCATGATGTTGACTTTGTTCGACCGAAGTTGTGTCAGTCTAGTAACTCAGAAACATGGATTCATCATTTGTGATTGAATTTAAAATCTAGTTGTGGTTTTTTTTAGCTATGCATGTGTTTGTGTCATTGTGTGTGTTTTAGTTTGATAGCAAAATGTCTTTGTTTTGGGAAACTATCCACTAACTTGCCAAACTAATAAGTTAACAGAATATCATTTTAATGGTACGTTTATATACAATCATCAAACACTAAGATACTAATTAACACTAATAGTGTTTTGAATTAAGTCTTCCACACCTCGCACACTGAATCCCCATGGTTTAAAATTGGAAGAGAAAATATGATTTATCAGATTAAGTCGAAAAGATTCATACATTGCAGATTTAAGGTAAACGGAAGAAATGGGAGAGAGTTTTTTTCTCTCTCTTTTTCCCATGACGTAAACTCGGAATTATTTGAATCACATGTTAATAGTGGTGGCATGTACATGTGCCAATCTCGCATATGTTGATTATTTCTCAAGTTATATTCTTCTCCTAATTGATTATAGAAAGGAGCTCTATAACTATATATAGGATATATATATATAAAAACATGTGTAGCTCACAAACAAAACAAAATGTGTAGATCTGTCAACAAATAAGGTTTGCTAAGAAAAATGATATTTTCACTTTTTTCATCCTCAATGCTATCTTTGATTTCATCTTCTTAAATAGGGAAAAATCCATAAAAATGAATATGTCAAGAAATTTATATGAGTTTTTTATAGGTCTTTTTCTCGAAACATGTCAAGTGGAAATGCACAAACAACAGATACAAATGCTATGTCGTTTAATTTGTTTTTAGACAGATCTAAAGATGTTTCTAATATTGTTAACGTACACTAAATCGAATTTGCTAAATACAAGCATTGTTGTTAACGTGAGTAATAAACTGCTAAAAAGAACCTATAGTTTTCGTAACAAAGGACCACTCAAGCTTCCCAAGAATCCTACATTCACACCTGGTTTCGATTTATTCAGCTGTAGTCCTTTTTAATTGCTTCTCTTATTTCTGTTCTTCGTGCTAGTTTCTTTTCTTCATCTTGTAATTTCAATGGTATCCCTTTCAGGGAGGAGATGAATAAAAGAAAGTATTTATTAAAAAAAAAAACTCTTTTTTTATTTTATTAAAGGTAAGAAATTGTTAATGATAAGCGAAATTCGACTTCAATGATATGATGGCGTGACTGAAGTAACAGAGAAAGACAAGACCAACATGTGTCACCAATCATGTTGTTTCACTCTTGCCCCCACATTTCATGTTCGTTTATCCTAAAAGTATAAATCAACTTCAATTTTTTTGTATATATAAAAGTTTCAGCCAATATGATATCGTTTTCTATATACATTTTATAAAGGTTGGTCGTGACGGTTGCAGTGACGCTAATGGTGATGAGTCTGATGACGCTACGGATAAAATGACAATGGTGTTAACAACAACAATAACAATAGAGGGGGAATGGTGATTGCAACAATGACACTAATAGATACAACGGCGGTGGTAGCTAGCTCGTACATCTGTAAAATCAATATGATTTGATTATCGATGGTCGATGATTGCCGCTACTAACATCTACAAAGTGTAACATGCATGGTGTATAGTTTTGCCTTACTTTTTCAAAATTTGAGACATGGGTCATGTGGAATGTTTATGTACAGCACATTCGCTAGCTCCCTCGTTTACAAAAAGCTCATCAATTATATGGTTTTATCTTTCTCTTGAGAAAATCATAACTAGAATACGTCTAAGTTCATTTTTTTATATTTCCATTACTTTTTCACAGATAATTATTTTAGTTTTACTTGTTATTATCAGGAAAGTACATGAATTGGCGTTTGCAATATTGCCTTTAGAGTTCAGTATGATGTTTATAGATAGATACATTGTTTGATTTGTAAAAACATCATATTTTAAAAAGAAAAGAGTGATAATATGTAAATCAAACTAGATCGTTGATGGAGGTGATGATGAAGATAAAGAAGATTCATATCATATCAGCATATGCTCACATGATCAAACATCTTACCTCAGGTAGCAACTAATACAATCTTGGGAATGTATAAGGGATCAGTTCATTTGACCAAAATACATTATACATATGAAGATATGATTTCAGTCATCCACGTACACATGCAGCCGTTTTCTAGTAGTATTAAATATTTTTCCTTTTTCTCTTTTCCATCTTTTTTTTCTGAACGTTAACTCTTTTCCATCTTTCTAAATCTAGTTGTAATGTAATGCAGAGTTTTTTTTTTTCTATCAGGAACACATCTACGATAACATTTGATTTTCATGCAACTAGTTAGCAACACTTTTGAACACCAAAATAAAAAGAGGTTAGTAACACTATAATTTTACCATAAGTTAGTAACTAGAAAAAAGAGGTGTCTACGCAGTACGCACGATGCTGGCGTTCCTTAACCTTAAGTTGTAATTTCTTCAAAATAAATTCTAAATTGCATGTATGATGATAATCTAAGGTACAACTTGGAATATGGCTAACTAAAACTTCGAAATTTTCCGTATGACTAAATTCTAGTTTTGATTTGAATATTGATGACAACCTACGCTAATGTGCATTTGGCTGAATTTTAAGTTTGGTTTGAAAGTCTTGTTATCCCTTTTCCAAATGCTTTAGACTAAACCTATTCCCACCAATTTATAATTTAGTGAGGGAAATTACTTAATTATGGTAGAAATTTGGAGTAAAAGAATGTATCTTAAAAAAATGTAATTTGGCAAAACAATTTGCTAGTTGGACGGTAATGCGATCTACATATATTCTTTGCTTGCACTGACAATATTATAGATTTGAAAGATAATTAAAATAACATTGATGAAACATAGGATACCCTAAAATAAATTAAATAATAATTATAGTAGTTAAGCTTAGACAAGCGTGGATTAGCTTTTAATAAAATCCAGATAATTCTCATACGTGTTTTTGTATATACTATCAAGAATCATGGTGGAAGAGATACAGAATACAGATAGATAAGAATATACTAAAACACCAATCCATGTATTAGGTAATTAAACAAAGGTAGCCCAATAGAAAACAATGTATGTGTAGTTACAACTTACAGCCAGGAACTAAGGACTGTCTTCGTTTTTTTTTTATGTAAAAGCTAAGCACTTACAAGATTTTATTTACACAAAAAGGAATTTGTTAGGCGCTTAAGAAATCTATATATTTCTTGGCATTTGAAGAATTTTTTTCTGTCTAATCTCTTTAATAGAAAGATAATCCAAGATCTTGTGCCTTGTGGCTCCTACAAAGCTTGGCAGTTTCTATATAGAGAATTTAATCTCCAATTCTCAAACATGGAATACAAAATTATGAGGAATTATATAGAGAGGTGCATATAAACAAAATATTATGTACTTGTTAATTTATCTTAAATCTATAAGAATCCCCATGTTCTCTCGGCACAACCCAACAAACCCATCAAATTCAAAGGCAATCAAATCAAAACACCATTTTAATCAAAATGTTAAAACTTATTAATTAAGTAATAAAGTATGTTTGCCGACGGGTGATATTGTGAAAGATATAGGATTCCTACTTTTGTTTTATACGAAACCCGAATCTCGTTGTGATAATTACCAAGCAAAGATGCCCCGACAGTGATTAATTAATTAGGGTCTACAAAGATGCAAACCACATCATTAGCAGCTTATTGCACTTATTTTCCAGTTTCCACACATTTCCTCTTTTGTCTATATAGTTTGATTGGGTCACATTCACACATTATACAGCCTGAGCAAGTGAGCATTGTATCATGTTTTTGTATGTCTCCGGCGGAACAAACAATGTGACATGCGTTGAATAAGCAGACTAATTATGATTGGTTTGGTCTTTTGCTATTAATGCAAATGGTTCTGTCGCACGTTTAAATAATGATTTAAATCGTGGACGTTACTATATACTGCGAGACTTTATCATGGTTCGTAACATTTCACGTATATACGTGCTTCGCAATTGAAATACTAATGCATGCTTGGTTTGGTTAAGTGAAAAAGAGCCGGTTTTATCGAACCGAGATTTAGTGATTTTTTGGTGAGTCACTGTCGTCGCCCATTTTAGTTTGGCGGGCTCGATGACAGATATTCGAATAATCCGTCGGTGTTAACAGAACAATCCGTTAATTAAAATGAAACGGCGTCAACATTGACTGTGTGCTTAGCTGGCAGACGCATCGGTGAGGTTAAGAACCAGCTGGCATGATCGGCGTTTCCATTTATTCCCATTCTGCCCCTGCGTTCTTCTATATTTCTTTTATACGTCTTATATTAGAATCTTTCTAGTTTTTCAATTATTTCTGATTATGTTCTTAAATTATCTTTTTCATTATTTAAATTTATATTTTTAGAGTATTCACCTCGTTGAACGTTTATTTGGATTTTCATATGAAAATTATTTGAGATTGAGAGGCATGACCAACACCTCGTTGAACGTTTATTTGGATTTTTATATGAAAATTATCTGAGATTGAGAGGCATGACCAAGAGAAATGTATAAATTAAAATTAAGGCATGCATAATGACTAATGCTTTGGTGCAAGTGCAATGTATCATGCATGTAATTACTAATTAGTGATTCCGTATGTCTGAACGGTACGGAATATATGGTCTAAACGATCAAACAGTACTAGAAAGTGATTATGAGTATTAACGAGTTTTTGTTTGATGAATTTACCAATAATTAAATCGTAATCCCCAGAATAGAAAAAAGAACTATGACAGGCTTTTCTAAGGACACCCGTTAACCCAAAAAAATTGCCAGCTAGATAATAAACTTTCATTTTTTTTTTCTAGCTCTGCATTTAGTAATCTTTAAAATGTTGCTCTTCTCAACAAGCAAGAAAAAAACAGGCTATTATTAATAAAAATGTTCATTTCATTTAATTACGGATAGGCTAGTGTCACAGGAGATTACTTCATATGCTCGTAAGTCGTATAATACAATACAATAAATATGGTGGCTTAAACAAAAGTTTTGCTGGCTTGATAATTACATCTCACCTCGAAAAGACGATTTGGTCCTCGATCTCGCTGTCTCAGAGTACGACGACGAGAGCTGGAAACCCTAGGTGGCATTTTCTCTTGATAACTATATTCACATATAAGTTGGTCAAATGTTTTAATAACCAAAAGTCAGGATTTGTTGAACTATCTTTTAGTTGATTAAAACTCTAGAAATACGTAACTATTTACGTTTTAAAATGTAACTTCTTACTTACTTGTTGTGATTTTGGTTTTATACACATAATTAGGATTACCATTACAGTTCCGCACGTAATTAATTGTGCGGCAAATTTAATGCGAGACTTCTGTACAACGCCCCTAAAAGTGGGTTTGATAAATGGAAAAAATGCAACAAAAATAAAAAAACATAAAAATAGTTACATGTCGTGCATTGAATATCCTACTAAGGTTTAGTGCTAAATTCTAATACTAGTAGCCCTGCTTATGCTATTGCATAGCTTGTAATTAAATAGATCCTCTACGAAAATTAAATTTGATAGAGTAACATTTCGGGAACATGAGTGAACGTGCTTGAATCTGCGTGCCTTGACATTTTGGGCAAAAAGAATTAAATCATACACTATACTACTCCATACTAATATCACGTCAGATTTCATAATTAACATTCGAGAGGTTTTACGCATTTCTTGATTCGTTGCTTGAAAATTATCATAAGAGTAAATGCATGTTATACATTACTTAACAAAATGCATTGTATGATAATTCATTTTACTAAACACGACGCAATGTATGATAAATATTCCAAGTCCATTGTATATTCACAAAAGTCTAAATTATGTAAGATATTTTTTTCGAGTACTGTGTTCGAAATTTCAAAGTCAACTATTTTTAGTCTATGTACTTTATTTATAAAAATGTACTAAAAATTAAAAACTAAAACTCGACAAATCACTGTATTTGTCCTTGAACGACAAGCAGCCGTGAAGACACGGGAGTGAAGAGAGAGACTCGTGATGAACAGCATAAGAAGATCAATGTCATAATCTTTTAATTTATCAAAGGTTAATCAATTTTTTTTTATAAAAACCAATTATTTGATTTTTCATTTTTCAGCTTCATTCTTTGCTTCCTCCTTTTCTATTTATCACGAGATCTGTCTTCTTCTTCCTTTCTCTCTCTCTCTCTCTTTGGACAGTACTTGTGTTCTGTCCAGCGTTTTGTTTCTCTTTAGCTTCGGTTGTGGTCTCTCTGACTTCTAAGAAGAAGAAGCTGAGGGAAGCCATTTTGATTCTTGCTTTTTCTTAGATCAAAGTACGAGGATGTCTCATTCTAGAAGGCTTTCCTTAGAACCTGCTATAGACTCATCATCAATCACTCCCCGATTTCGTGACTCTTTGAGTTTACAGAGACACGATGACGTCAACAAACCCGATTTCCGAGAACTCGATCTGGGCTCTCCTGTCTCTACCTTAATGCCACGTGTCTCCTCATCCTCCTCCTCTGCTGCAGCTACTCCCACTAGCAGCTCCGGCTCCTCTGGCTCTGCTTCCGGGAAACCGTCGGTGACTTCTCAGATTGGTAAGAGCCACTCCGGCGAGATTTCCACCTCCGGATCCGGAATGCCGACGGCCCGGAATCTTAAACCGGGTCACAGGAGATCCTCTTCTACCGGAACGCCATTGATCTTCTCCGGCTCTAGCTTCTACTCAGCCAGTTCCGGCGGTGGCAGCGGCGCCACGTCAGCAGTGTCGCCTACTCCCAGCGTTTTACCCGCCGGCAATATCTGCCCGTCGGGTCGGATCTTGAAAACCGGAATGGCGACTCGGACCTCAGCAAGAACAGAGACTCTGTGCACAGGAACAGGAAACTACGGACGCGGAAACGTCGTGCGAAGCGGCGGCGGAGGAGGAAGCAGCGGAAAGGGGAATCAGTTAGCAAGAGCGGCGGCGGAGAACGGTGAAACCCCGGAGGAGTTGAAGAGGATGGGGAACGAAATGTACAGAAGAGGAAACTTCTCGGAAGCTCTTTCGCTTTACGAGAGAGCAATCTCAATGTCACCGGAGAATGCAGCTTACAGAAGTAACCGTGCGGCTGCGTTAACGGCTTCAGGACGGTTAGGAGAGGCCGTTAAAGAATGCCTTGAAGCTGTTAGGCTTGATCCTTCTTACTTGAGAGCTCACCAAAGACTCGCTTCACTCTTTCTCAGGTGATCTCGTCTGTTCAAACTTCAAAGTATTAAACTTTGAAGAATTGTGATAATTGAAAAAAACCATTTTTAAAAAGAATAAATCTTTGTTGGTGTTTAGATTGGGAGAAGCAGAGAATGCAAGACGTCATCTTTGTTTTTCCGGGCAATGTCCGGATCAAGCTGATCTCCAACGGCTTCAGACGCTTGAGAAGCATCTCCGGCGATGCTGGGAGGCTCGGAAGATCGGAGATTGGAAAACGGCGATCAAAGAAGCCGATGCAGCCATTGCAAATGGCGCTGATTCATCTCCTCAGGTGAGAGCTCATCTCATCTCCACATCTTGTTGCATTTGCTTGTAAAGTTTTTCTTTTTAACTAACAGTGAGGTTTCTCGATTGGTTTGAGCAGCTTGTAGCTTGTAAAGCAGAAGCCTTTCTGCGTCTAAACCAAATAGAAGACTCGGAGTTTTGTCTATCTTGCGTCCCAAGATTAGATCATTACAGTTCTCAACCGAAAGCGAAACTCTTTGGAATGGTAGCTGAAGCTTACGTGCTCTGTATCCAAGCTCAAGTCGATATGGCATTAGGAAGGTGAGGTTTCAAAACTCGGAAATGTTGTGATTCTTTTGTTTGATTTTCCCATAGCCGGTGAGTGAGTAGAGATGATAGGTTTGTTGCAGATTTGAGAATGCGGTTGTAAAGGCAGAGAGAGCTGTGATGCTTGACCAGACCAATCCGGAGCTCGTGTCGGTTTTAAACAATGTGAAGATGGTTGTGAAGGCACGTACACGTGGCAACGAGCTGTTTAGTTGCGGGAGTTACTCGGAAGCGAGTGTAGCTTATGGAGACGGTCTCATCATCAAGCAAGATTGTTACAACCCGGTTTTGTATTGCAACAGAGCGGCGTGTTGGTATAAACTTGGTTTGTGGGAGAAATCTGTTGAAGATTGTAACCATGCGGTTAAAATCCATCCTGGTTACATCAAGGCGCTTCTACGTAGAGCTGCTTCATATGGAAAGGTGAGATTATAACTCAGTTTATATCAGTTAATAAACTCATCTGAATGACAATGTTTTGTTGAAATGTATAGCTTGGTAGATGGGAAGATGCGGTTAGAGATTATGAGTTTGTGAGAAGGGAACTTCCGGGAGACAGTGAAGTTGCAGAGTCGCTAGAGAGAGCGAGAGCCGCGCTAATGAACAGAGGACAAGAAGGATCTAAAAGCTTAGGTTTCAATAATGAAGTTGAAGCGGTTTCGACCTTGGATAAGTTCAAGAGCGCGGTAACACTTCCCGGTAAGTTTAAAAAAAAAGAAACTTTGGTAAGGTTCTTTTGTTATCTGTCTTCTTGCTCAAGTGGGAAACATTTTCTTCAGGTGTCTCTGTGTTCCATTTCAAATCATCATCAAACCGACAATGTGAAGAAATTTCTCCATTCATCAACACTTTATGCCTCCGGTATCCATTAGTACATTTCTTCAAGGTAAGACCACACTCCTAAAATGTCATTTTATATCACAGTTTCTTCTTACGTAACCGAGAGAAAATGAAATGTGAATAGGTGGATGTGGAGGAGAGCTTGGCGTTGGCGAAGGCAGAGAGTATCAGGAAAGTTCCGACATTTAAGATGTACAAGAATGGAGACAAAGTGAAGGAGATGGTTTGTCCGAGCCACCAGTTTCTAGAGGACTCTATAAAGCACTTCCTCTTATAACTTGAAAAAGGCTATCATTATCATTCTCTGCTACCCTGTGAAGGAGATGGATCGAAGAGCCTATCTAAAGACTGAGAGAAGAAATCTTATGAAAGAAGGGAAAGAGCTACTCTGTCAAATTCAACAAATTATTCATTTTTTAAAATATTCTATATTTTTTTTTTGGAGTTTGACTCTGTTCAGAAGGATTCAAGAAATGCAAGCTTCAAAATTATCAGTTTAAGTTTGGCTTGTGTTATATAATGCTCAACGGATACTGATTTTGTGTGGTTGATTCAACGAGAGACAGAACATGAATCAGAGGAAGAAAGAAGCAGAAGGGATAAAAGATTGGATCCATAGTAGTGAAATACAAATTACAAATAAGTCTCTCCTGAGACAGACACCAGTTGATACAATACACTCAAACTTAAGAGATATGTGACTAAACCAGAGTACTACATGTAACATAGACAATAATGGTACATGAAACAGAGAAACTCTACGTTGTTTCGCTATTATTCACCGCGCATTCTTAAAACATGTTTGTCCATTGCTGCTGCTGCGGGTGCACACATATCAGATCACTGCATCAAGAGCACAAGAAGATCTTGTATCAGAATCAGACTTATTCGATTTCATCCCAAAGGAAAGAAATCTCTTCTACTACTTTACCTCTGCATCGTCTCCACCTGCTCCATGTTTAGCAGAACCGTTTGTCTTATTGGCTTCATCTCCTGCACATATAGGCCAAATAAACATTTGAAATCATCTTCTGGATGCTAATTCATCAATCATTTCAAAAGAACTTTTTGTTAAGACACCAAAACATGAAAGTTGAAGAGTCCAGAGAGATTTTCACCTCCTTCTTCAGGGATGTCAGAGGTCCACAAGGTCAGATTGTCCCTAAGGAGTTGCATAATCAAGGTGCTATCTTTGTAGGACTCCTCGTTGAGAGTGTCAAGCTCTGAGATAGCTTCATCAAACGCCTGCTTAGCCAGGTGACATGCCCTGAAGATTAAAAAAAAAAAAACATAATAAACAATCTCAAATCCCTGAAACAATGAAGTCTCTCTCTTCTCTAAAGTAAATAACAAAGCCTAAACCTTTCAGGTGCGCTCATGATCTCGTAGTAGAAGACAGAGAAATTCAAAGCCAGTCCCAATCTGATAGGATGTGTAGGAGGCAGCTTAGCCTCAGCAGCAGTAGTAGCAATCTATAAAAGGTAACAAACAACACAAAACTCAATGGTAAAGCAAAGAAAACCAAACATATCCAGTGATCAATAAACACTATAGAACACCTCATAAGCTTTCAAAGACTGATCAGCAGCTTCTTTCCTCTCATTGCCAGATTTGAATTCCGCAAGATAACGGTAATAGTCACCTTTCCTGTAAAAAGCCAAACAAATCTTCTTCAGAGAACATACACATAATTTTCAACCTTAAGTTTGACAATCAAGTAAAGAGCAATTCTTGGCTTTACATTTTGTTGAAGAAGACGGTTGATTCACCCTCAGAAGCCGATGGAATCAGATGCTCGTCTAACACAGACATTATATCAATGCAGATGTTTGAAAGCTCAATCTCAACCTTCTCCATGTACTCTTTGATCCTCTTTACATTCACATCGTTCCCTTTCACTGCTTCTTTCTGCTCGATCGACGAGAAAATCCTCCAGGAAGCTCTCCTTGAACCGATCACGTTCTTGTACCCAACGGAGAGCAAGTTCCTCTCTTCCACCGTCAGATCAACGTTCAACCTCGCCACGTTTTTCATCGACTCCACCATTTCTGTGAGGTTAACAAAATCACATTTCCAAAAACGGAAGAAATAAAAATCGAAACTTTTGACTCCAATTCCGAAAATTTCCCTCTCATGAAAGCTATCGACTTCTAAAGATTAGACCTTTTGGACAAAATCAAAATTGGGTAAACCCAAACACAGAATCGAGCTACGAAGAAATTCACAGAACTCATTCGAGAGAGAAAAAGAAGAAGTGGAAGATTCCTTTACCTTCGTATCGCTCAGCCTGCTCGGAAATCTTAGCGAGGTAAACGAAAGTATCACGCTCTTTCGCAGATTCCATGACTCAAATCTCAAAAATTGGAAAACGAAAAGTATCAAATTCCGAAGCTTTTTTCGACTGATCCGAGTCTGTCTCTCTCGACGATCGATGTTCTTTTGTTTTTCCAGGCGAACGAAAGAACACACACAACGGAGAGAGAGATCTTTGAGACGCGCGTAGGGTTAAAACCGTAATTAACGCGGGATTAAGGGGTGATTTATTAGTCAATTGTCCGTGTTAGTAAGTGATTAATAAATAGGGATTATTCCTCGTGGGATCCATTTGGTTATCTTCTCTCCAAATATATCACTACACGTCATCAATGTCTATCCACCAGTCCACTCATTTTATTAGTACTTTATCTTCCCATGATAAATCAATCTATTTTCTCAAATAAATAAGAGAGGAAATAATTTTTTTGGATTGCTTTTTGGGAAAAATTGGATTATATTTCATACCAGTGTAAGAAAATCACAATTGGTGATTTCACATTCCAGGTTGTCATCTTAGAAAATTTAAAATTTCTTAATTAATTAACCAGCCGATGCGATTATTTTTTCGTAAAAATACCACAATAAGTTGGTGTTACAAAGTTACCGTAGTTAGATTTTCCACAAATACCATAAAATTAAGTTTTCCAAAAATACCACAAAATTGAATTTTCCAAATGTACCACAAAAAACTAAATTTTCTCACAAATACCACAAAACGGAAACAGAGTTGCTCTCAACATCCAAACCTTATTTGTTGTTTTTGAGAACAATAGATCAATTTTGAGTTATCATAAACAACATAAAATACATAAACAATAATAGCATAAACAACAATAGCATAACAAGAAATCAACATTATACTTATCATAAAACCATACAGAGGATTCAGAGAGGTTATTATCACATCACAGAGTAATAATAGTATAATACATAGCAGAGATTTCAGAGAATAATACAAACCCGGTAAAACCGATAAATTAAAACGCCTTCAACCGGTATTCTGCATACCGGCGGCTATACCCTTCATGGTAAGGATAACAGTATCTTCAAGCCCCGGCGCGTACTCACTCTTAGGATTCAGCTTCACAAGCTCAGCCGCTGGTTTACTAGACTCCATGTAGTCCTTAGACAAATGTGGCCTGACTTTCACGTGGAAGCTCGGGTCACGGATCTGCTTCAACGTGTAGGCTTGGCACACGTTCAATGTCGTAATGTATGGGTCACGTAACTGCAGCCTCTGCCTCAAGTAAGGATCTCCTTCAAGAATGTCCTTGTGTCCCGCTACCTGCAAACCGAAAGAAACATTCCGGTTAGTGTACCGAACGGGAATCGAACCGGAAAACCGGATTGAACATTTTTTACCTGGAGGAGGAGGCGTCTGGTTTCTTGGTAGTTAACTCGGAGCTGTTCGCCGAACGGCTGGAGCTCATCGGAGACGAGGAGGCGGTCGTAGAGAGCGGCGATGCCGGGATCTCCTTTGGCGAAAACCATTTCGACTAGGTCGATGGTGACGCGGAAGAAAGGCCACTGGTTGTACATTTCTTTGAGCATGTTGAGATTCTTGCCGTCTTTCTGGATCACTCGTTTGAATGCTCCCCCAAACCCTAGCCACACTGGCAAGTGAAACCTCGTCTGCGTCCACGCAAAGATCCAAGGGATCGCACGTAGAGACTCGATCCCTCCGCTTGGTTTTCGCTTCGACGGTCTGCTTCCTATGTTCATCCTTCCATACTCAAGCTCAGGTGTCGCCTATAAACACAAAACCCAAAATCCAAGTTGGAAACTTTTCAACTAAGGAAGAGCTATAACACAAACCCTAAACCCAAGTTGGAAACTTTTCAACTAAGGAAGAGCTATAACACAAACCCTAAACCCAAGTTGGAAACTTTTCAACTACAATCTGCTGAAGGAAGAGCTACAACACAAACCCAAATCCCAAGTTGGAAACTTTTCATTGTTCAACTACAATCTGCTGAAGGAACAGAGTAATATGAGTTGGTTAAGAGCTTACCAGACGGAAGTACTCCACAAAGCGAGGCTCTTTGAAGACGACAGAACGGTACTCTTCAGTGGCGATCACAGCCATTTCGTCCATGAGGACGCGCCACTCCGGTTTAGGGGAAACCGGTGGATGCATGCCGTGCTCGAGTGTAGCAGCTGTGAAACGCTGAAGTGTCCTGAAGCACAAGTGTTCTTCTCCGAAAGACTGTTCGATGACTTCTCCTTGAACCGTTACTCTCAACTGCCCGTGAATGGTGTCCGGAGGCTGAGACAAGATAGCAAGATGAGTCGGTCCTCCTCCTCTCCCCACGGTGCCACCTCTCCCGTGGAACATCGTGAGCTTGACTCCGTACTCTTTCGCCACCTTCACGAGCTCTTCTTGCGTCTTGTACAGCTGCCAAGCCGCGGATAAACGGCCAGCGTCTTTGCCTGAGTCGGAGTACCCGATCATGACTTCTTGCTTCCCGTTGATTCTGTTTCTGTACCACTCGATGGAGAAGAGACGTGCGACGGAAGCAGGAGCGTTTTCTAAATCCGCTAGCTTCTCAAACAACGGGACGACTCTCAGAGGTTGAGTGATTCCGCATTCGCGCTGCAAGAGCTCGACAGCGAGGACGTCTGATGGAGCAGTGGCCATGGAGATGATGTAAGCACCGAAGCTGTCGAAAGGAAGCTCTGAGATGACTTTGAACGTGTCCAACACGTCAGCGACCTCTTCGGTTTTGGGAAGGTCAGGTCCGAAGAGAGGTCGCTTTCCGCTTAGCTCAGATAAGAGCCATTCTTGTCTTTTGTCCTCTGGCCAGTCTTTGTAAGATCCGATGCCTAAGTGCTGCGTGATCGCGTCCAAGACGTCTGTGTGTCTGTCGGATTCTTGACGGATGTCTAGCTTCACAAGGGCAAGGCCAAATGTAGACACTTGGCGCAAGAAATCGAGCAAGCTTCCATCAGCGATTGGTCTGTCACCGCAGTCACATAGCGACCTGTAACATAGCTCAAGCGGCTCCAAGAACTTTGGAAAACAATCAAAAAGTCAGACAAGAATCAAGAAACAATGCTTGTTGATTTGCAAAGAGCAAGAACACAAACCTGATCCACACTTGTGAAAACTGCATCTTCAGGAATGTCTGAGACTCCGCTTGAGAGTAACTGACGTGCACGCTCACGTGTGTTGTACAGCTTGTCCCTCACATCACCAAGAATAGCTCTGTACGGCTCGTTCGCAGGGATTTGTTTCCAAAATTCTACAACCAAATCATACATCAAAACCATAATATAACAACAAAAAAAGCTAAGACACATTCTAAAACTACCAAGAAGGTAAACACAACACACCTATGTAGTGTTTGGCATCTCTTTTGGCACACCTTTGACGCTCTGCACGAACACGGAGCTCCTCATTGCAACGCCACATTGACATCTGCAAAACAAGCAAACACACAAATCCAAAAGTTAAAAACAATGTCATTAATTAACAACCAAGAAATTAAAAAGCTGCAATGAGATTTACCTCAAACATAAGATCTTCTATCTGGGAGAAGTAGAGATTAGCAGCCATCATTCTTGCTAACAAGCATACATCTCTAGTCACTTCAGGAGTCACTCGCGGGTTTCCTGGATTTACAAATGTTTAAAATCGTTTCAAGAGAAGGAGAGAAAGAAGAGTGTTAAGTGTGTAGTACCATCACGGTCTCCTCCCATCCAAGAAGAGAACTGAATGAGAGGCGCATTGTAAGGAACACGCTCGTTGATTCCAATGTTCTTCAGAGCAGTGTCAACACGTCTCAAGAACTTTGGAACTCCTTTCCAGATCGTCTCATGGAAGTAACTCATCCCCGCTCTCATCTCATCTTGCGGCGTTGGAGGCGTTCTTCGGATTTCATCAGTGCGAAACGCAGCTTGAATCTGGTTTCCAACAAAAAAAACAGAGTTTTTAGTATAAATTCTTGCATTGAAAACAGAGTTCTTGTTGGTGTGTGTACCTCTCTTTGCAGAGCTTCATCGAGTTCTTGTTTATCATCAGGAGTAATGTCCTTCGCGTACAGCTGCGTCAAACAATCACGAATCCTTCCAAACTTTTGGAGCAAAGAGCGACGAACAGATTGAGTAGGATGAGCAGTTAAAACCAAGTCAACAGTCTGGTTCTTGAGAGCATCAAAGACTTCTTCAGGAGTCTTGTTAAGCTGCAGAAGCCTTTTGAGAGTCTCTTCAATGTCGGATTCAGTCGTCGCAGAGGCCTCGTCGGCGAAATCTCCCTTCTTAAGCTTCTTGATCCTGCGACGGTAAGCAATCTGGACTTCCTCTGCCAGATTAGCCAAGCTAAGCATGTTGGAGAATGATTTCGTGACTACGATTGAGTCTCCTGGATCTAAACTCGTCAGCATGTTTCCGAGCTCCTCTAGCTTCGCCGTGTTGCGGTTTCCGTCGTAATCGGCAGCAACCTCGTAGCATTCTTGAACCTTTTGACAAAACGAAAAACAGAACGAAAGTGAAAAACTCAATAAAGTTTTGATTTTTTTGCATGACTCAATTAGTGTTTTGACTTCTTATCTGCTCAATTTCACAAAAAGGTTTGAGATTTTGGGAAAGTTTGAGCAGAAACTGCAAACCCAAATCATGATTTAGTGATGGGAAGCCTAAATGTATCTCAAAGTCACAACAGAAACAGAACGAAAGTTAAACTCAATCAAGTTTTGATTTTTTTGCATGAGAAAGCTCAGTCAATTAGTGTTCTGACTTCTGATCTGCTCAATTTCACAAAAAGGTTTGAACTTTTTGAATACTTTGAGCAGAAACAACAAACCCAAATCATGAATTCCTGATGGGAAGCCCTAAATGTGTCTCAAAGTTTGGAATTTTAACACAAAGTTTGGATTTTTAACAGAACAGAGTGAGAGAGTGATATCAGAGGAAGAGGGAAACATACGAATTCTCTGACTTCCTCGCCATGCAAGTCCTGAAGGATGTCTAGGAATCGATCCAGTAACAGAGCATCGTACTCGACGAGCTTGTCGTCTTCAGAGACTTTCCCAGGAGCGATAAGCCTGAGCTGAGCATCAATGGAACCCATCTTCTTCAAGTTTCCAGTAGCCATGGTTGAAGCTTCTCTCTCGCTCGCTGTGTCTCCTTATCCCCTTTTTATAAAATCCCAGACCCAAATCTAATTAAAACCCTTTTAATCACTAGATTGACACAATCGGCGAAAATCAAGGAGAGATAATAATAATCCGATAAAGCTGGAAGTGAAACACGTCAAACAAAAAGATTCACACTTTTAAGAGTTTGGATTAATTACGGAAAATGGAGAGATTACGGAAAAAAAGGGGAAAAAGAGTGGCGTAGTGAAGTGGAAGTATCTCGTGAACCCAAAAACAAGTGAAAAAGAAGATCGAGAAGTTTCGTTCACGAGGAAGACGATGGACAGAGAAGAGACAGGTGATAAAGTATGACAGTTTTTTTTTTTGGTGAGTTTAAAGCCTCAGAAAAAAGATCTCATAAGTGAAAGCTAATCCATTCGATGTGAGCTTATTTATAGCCGAAAACACTCTCTTCAGTAGTGTGAAATTAGGAACTGGACCAAACTGCATGTGTACGGTCTTTTGGTGACTTTAAAGTGGACCGATGAGTCACCGATTTCGACTTTTCCTTTTTCTTGTTTTGGCTTCTTTTAATATTTCACGAAACCAGGACATCATTAGCTTGTTTTTTTCTTTTAATCCTATGCTTTTGTACGAAAGCATCAAAGAAATATATGAAAGGTTTACAGGTAATTACGGACATAAGTGGAATATGCCAACGGATATGCTGATTTGCTTCTTATCTCCTAAAATTTGTGAGGCAGAGCAATATAGTTTCTCTACTCATTTTTATAATGACTTGTTAGATCAAATCATTCGAGATAAAAGAAATATGAAGCAGTATAAAACTCTCCAAGAAAACATTTCAGTTTTGACCTATCAGAGAAAGTAGGAGATTTTGTCTAAATAGGGATTCTAAGTAAAAATTATATAAACTACCTCTGGTAATTTATTTGGTGAAAAGAAGAAAAATCCCAAGATTTGTGGAAGGAGCCAGAAAAAGAATTCAGCTTTTCTGACCTTTGACATAAAACGTACCACGTCTATTACGTACTGGTCATATATTTTTTAATCAATAATTATATATTTTGTTCTTTATTTGATTCTCGAATCTAAGAACAAATGGCCAACCAAAGATTCCAACGGAAGGAAATAGAATCATATATATAAAGACCTTATCGTATCAATTTATTTTATCAACGACCTTATCGTATCAAACTATATATTGCATGACAAATGGGATAATATTTGTATATATTAGATGTACTTTATCCACTATACCCATCATTTTATTCAGTATGTATACCCATCATCATAGTTTTCTCGAGCTTTTTTTCTATTTCAGTTCCAAGACATAGTATTTTTTTTCTATTGCATATTTATTGACGAACTCTAAGGTTTTTCTTTCGTTTTTATTAGGTGCACAATATGTATAATCAAGTAAACAAGCATCAAACGATATTATTAAAGGTTATGTGAGCTTTAGAAAATGTGAAAGGGCAAAGCAAGTTTTGTATATAACCTTTTAATTTCTTCAAGAGGCGGAGAAAAGAAACAAAAATACCAATATTAATAGTTTTTCATTTATATGAGTGGTTATATATCGAATAAAATTGCTCTCATTTAGTTCTGTATATACTCTATCCACTAAAATTTTACATATATTTTGTCTTCTCTCTCACGTTGAGTATATAAGTGATATTTTTAAATTGAGAGAAGAAAACAAACAACAGTATATGAGGGTTATTTTTGCATGATTCAGTCATATCTTCTAGATGGACTCGAATCACATGTTCTATGTTCTACAACTACATCATCGTCACTCGTCTAGTATAGCATTATAATTTTTATCACTATTAATCAGCGCCATTGTAAATTTATATATACAGCTTAATTATTATGAAATTGCTGTACTTTCAATAAAAGCATAACTTTTTTTGTTTCAATAAAGCATAATTTATATCTGAAAACGAAATTTCAGATAGTAGTGGGAATATATGCTAACTGTTCTACGGATATTCTTCTGATATTTATGTAACCGAACAAAATCCTATGTGCATACTAAAAATGCCGTGTATATATATGTGACAAAAGCTACATTCCCCATATTGTTATTTGGTTTAGTTGTATGTGCTATATATATAGGTTGTTGATTAAATATATTCACATATCACATATGCATAATGACAGAAAAAACAAGAGTAACTAAAGTGATATTTTTCAGAGATTACGATCGTACCGACCAAATAAAACGTCCTATGACAAACCCAAAAGGTCAAAACAAACGTGATCCGTGTTCCAAAACTCAATTTTGAGTGGTCCAAGTTAACGAGAGAGAGATATCTAGAGGTCTATTTGCACGAAGCTTCCTAAAGATCTTAATTAATTATCAGGGTTAATATACCTCAATAAATATACACATACGCACGAACATTATTCACGAAAGCAAATAACTAAAAATCAATAATATATAAGCAATCTAACATCTGAATGGAAAGATTATGTATATCGATCAAGACGAACATCCATGTGGATGTGCGTATGCATATACACCGCTAATATGTACGCGGCTTGCTGATTGACACGACAAAAGATAAAGAAACACGACTCTAGTGGTTTAGGAATTAAAATGACGAGAAAATATGGCAAAGAAATAAAACCAAACAAAAATAATCCGGCGTGTGCAGTGGCGGACCTAGAAACATATCTTAGTTGGGTCAAAATTAAACTTAGGTGTCATTGGCGAGATTCGAACTTGCGTTTGGGGTGTCAACAAGAAGGATGTTACCAGTTGAACTGTTGCATTTATGTGTTTTCTTCTTACAAATAAAATTATTACCTTATTTTAGGTGTATCAAGTGAACCAGTATCATTACAAGTAGGTCCGCCTTTGGACGTGTGAAGTTGAAGCAAATGGGAATTTTGTTGTTAAAGAAAATTATAAACGTCTAAAAAATGATGAAAACGAAACAATGCCGTTTCTTTTCTCGTCAATATCAAAAAAAACTTCTGAAAGGTCAGGCCCAGTTAATTCTGAGTGAAATAAGCCCACACTCATGTCAATCAGCCCACTTAGATTCAGCCCAATATCAGGTCGCATTGGAACGAATAAGACGGGTGTGGATCGCACGCAATGTGTTGAACCGTATAGGGCTCATATAAGGAAAAGTGACATGACCTGAACTTTTTTAGTATGGTGTCAATTGGCTGATACAAATTAAACTGTTTGTTTTCATTTCGCGACATTGACTCGATGTACGTATGTGTAATCAACATTTACATCCACGATTAATCTTTTAATTATTGTCTTCCACTTCTTTTTATAAAAACTTTCTCACGCACCCATACAATCTCTAAACAAACACTCCAATCATCGGAGCACAAATTAAACACCTGATATCATGTGAAATGTATACTATCAAACCGGTTCAAAACTAATCTAAAACCGAAGTAAATTCGGGTTAAAGTGATGAATAGACAAAAAGGGAAAGAAACAATAATGAAAAATGGGGGTGGGTGGGAAGACAAGGGGAATCACTATCAATAAAAAGAGAAGCAGAGAAAAGATTTGTGGGGGCAAAGGACTCTTGCATAAGTGTGCCTTTGGGAGTGTGACATTTTTGGCAACTCATGCGTGAAGATGTTTCTTGCCCATTGTTTCTTCCTTGAACATGATTTTAGATATGTATCATCTATTTTTAGGGTTCTTTTTTCTTCTTTTTCTTTTCGCGGGTATCAAAGTAACTTTGCCAAACCAAGTGGTGCTCCACATGTAGTAAGATAGGTTGTCCTATTGATCGAAGACAAAACTCGATACATTGACTAGAACATGGTTACTCGGATTATCATGTTCATTAGAACAGGAACTATTATAGACCTTATTTTAGCAGTTTAGAAGTAGTTTGCTATTAACATGAAAGAGTTAGTGATGACTTAACGACAAAATAAGATACTATATATAACTTACGCATTCGTTTAAAAAAAAAAAAAAATACTTAGACGTTTGACTAGTGCTTGTAATGTAGTATACTGGTTTTTATGAGTGTTGCTTCCATGATCTTGACTTAAAAAAAATGGAGATTCTCATTATTCCATAAAAAATATGCAAGCACAAATACTTCAATTAACGAATAAACAACGAAAATAAAATATTAGCTAAAATTTTGAGGTAGAAATTCGAATAGATTGATTAGTGTGGTTGAAACTTTCGTTCGTTCCAGATTTTAGTTTTCACTGTATTCAATACCATGCACTATATATGCAATTGGGCTATTTGATAATGAGTTCCCAGCAAACTAAACACCAACAAGAAATTTTATCATCTTCGTTCTGTATAAGAGAGTAGTCGATTGCTAAAAACAAACCGTACAAATGAAAATAGTGGCATTGTATAAAGATTCTTAATTCTAACAGGGTGTAAGAAAAAGACGAACTACGTTTAAAGCAACCTCTGAAAGAACCGTACACTGTCACTAGATGACAACAAAAGATTTCAATTTAAAAGTGATAAAACCCTAGAAAACGTCTGACAACGTCGATGCCACTTAATTTCTTATAGATTTTTGGAAAGAGATAGTAGAATCTTTCAACAGTTACCAATCTATGTATTTGTATAACAACTATACACGCACAGTATACCTTTACATCTACTTTTAATAATGTGGATTTAGATCCACAACATAAATGGAAATATCAGGTCTTGCATCGTTGACCCATTTCTAGTATGTTTCACTGCACATACAGTAACAGATATATGTACATACATTGTGACTAAAGTAAGAAAGTAAGATACAGTAGATGTTTATGTTGTTGTTTCTTTGGTAAATGTCTTGTTGATAAAAAAAAAGCTGAATAGTTATCTTTTTTGTATGTGTTAAGTTTTATTGGTTTCTAATTCAAAACTAATTAGTAACAAGTGGAATATTACATGTCTCTTAAGTTTTATTGATTTAAATTGTGAATTTATTTTTATGAAAATACTTTTTAAAAATACTGTTTAGTTATGATATAATAATAGCTATAGACAGACAACCAATCCATTATTAATAGTGTGGGCTCATGAACTTTAAGAATGCCACCCATATTCAAATGAATCAAACCTGAATGTATAGACAACTTGGTTAACATTAAAAAGTTACCAAAAAAAAGCAAGAGAAGAACAAAAACAATATCGATATGTAGATCCTATAAACAGTAAAATTTGACAGGTTGGAAATAATTGTGTATTCACAAGTCTAATAACACACCACATGCTCTATTTTGTTTCTTTCTCGTTTCCCTTCATCTTCAGTAGATCACATGGTAGTTAACTTATTTTAGTTCCATTTAGTTATATAAAGTTGAAGAAAAAAACCATATTAACAAAATAATTGACGGACAATCTTGAATTGTTTTGACTACATACTAGAAGATATGACTGGACATACTAGAAAATACGACAAAAATAGTTTATATCATAGTAACGAATACAAAAAAAAAAAAACCATTTTCTATGACGCCCTTATAAAATAATTAACTCTTTGTAATCTGTTATACCTTTTACATTTTTTCGTAGTTTTAAGAAGGAGCATATTAATTATTTCTCATCATGAAACGAATTTTTGAATTGTTAAAATACTAATGTATAGTCGTATAGAGTGTTATACAGCTTGCCATCATACGGGATTCGACCAACCAATCCGACGAATTTCAAATGTAATACATAATGTTTTTTTTATTTCGATGATCTTTTCCTATGATTGCAACAATACAGAAATATTAATAACAAGAATGAAAATTTTACTTCCTCTCTTCCATTAACAAAGTTTTAAATAATTTAATATTCTTTATTTCTAAACTAATAATAACATCCATTCTTTATAGACTTTCATGAATATATTGAGACTGTATAGGAATTACAAATTGATACCACTATCGATATGATAGCCAATGCAACTTGTCGCTAGTCATCATCAACAAATCAATGAGAGTATTATTCACTAGGTGCTAAGATATTATATGTGCAATTGATTGCTATTTTTCATTGCTGTAACAGTGAAAACCCCATCATTAAAGTTCTACGGATCGAATATACCGAAGCAATTATCGCTTTTATGAAGATTAGCCGATGCAATTTGGTTACAAAATGGCCATAACCGTACAATCATATACTCATATTACGTACAATATATCAATATTTTGGTTTTGTTTTGAACATCAAGTGTAAAATGGTTTTGCAGTCCATCTATAATGGTATTACTTGAAATTTAAAATTTAAAAATGTGGGGCCGACGAAACTGATTTTCCTAATAGGTTATCCTTGCTTCTCCTCAATATGACGTAAATATCAGGTTTTCTTACTTTTAAATCATTACAACTTAGAATATCAAAATCGTCCTTACCAAGTTACCATAACATAAAAAAATGGAGTATGATTAATGCAGATTTTTTTGTTTTTCAATCTATAATTTAATCCGTTTATAGAGACGTTTGATCTGGTTGAAATTCAAAATTTGGCACAAGTGAATGCTAATGTGTATAGCCACATATATTATATATTAGTATTATCCTATTTCAGATAAGCGGTTAATTTGATGGAGCATGATAATAGATACCATGCATATGTAACATAGATATGTATCAAACTAAAATATGTATTATATAGTGGTTAATGAGTCATAAGTCATAACCTATTATACCTAGTCTTCATGAACCAATCAGGGACATAGATGCTCACTCTACTTTACATCTTGCTCAATTATTTCGTCACTGTATTATTATTTTATTGCATATCACAAGAAAATGGAAGGACTTATGTCTAAATCATTCGTCAAATTAGGCTTTAATTGGATTTTGGAAAGCATTATTGTGCAACGTATTTCGGAGAAAGGGACAAGAGCCCTAGTTAATATCAATTTAAGCATCTATTGACAAATTGACGGTGATCTTGAACGGTAAGACAAAATCGAACTCCCTTTTTGAGTCGTCGATCATTCTTGTTGACCAAAAACAAGAAAGAAAACTCGATCCATTCTTTTTTGTTGTAAAGATGAAATGTTTACAATGAGCATTAAAATCATGGTGGAAACAGAAGTCTCAAGCCCTAACTCTTAACCAAACATACTGAACATTTCACCATTAGACTAACATGTATATAACTATACCTTAATTATTCGTTATTAATTCCATAGGAATAGAAAAATGGGAGATAATCCAACAAGAATGTAAAGAGGAAGAAAGAAAGCAAAGTTTGAAAGGGGGCCCATAACATGTCCTCTCTAACGTCAACATCATCTTCCATTACTACTATTACTTTCACGCTCTCATCAAACTCACTCAACCTTTCATCTTTCTTATTGCCTAGTTCGTCAGATCCATAAAACACAAAATGATCCCTTAACCTTCTTCACCAACATCTCCCTCTCTCTATCCCTCTCTCTACACTCAACAAGATCATATCATGTCATCTCCTAGAGATAGAGGAAAGAGCTTGATGGAATCATCAGGATCAGAGCCACCGGTGACACCAAGCCGTTACGAGTCACAGAAGAGACGCGATTGGAACACTTTCGGACAATACTTGAAGAACCAGAGACCACCCGTGCCGATGTCTCACTGCAGCTGCAACCACGTGCTTGATTTCCTCAGGTACTTAGACCAGTTCGGTAAGACAAAGGTGCACGTGCCTGGCTGTATGTTCTACGGACAGCCTGAGCCACCAGCTCCTTGCACGTGCCCTCTCAGACAAGCTTGGGGAAGTCTTGATGCTTTGATTGGACGGCTTAGAGCGGCTTACGAGGAGAACGGTGGATCTCCGGAGACAAACCCTTTCGCAAGTGGAGCAATAAGGGTTTATCTGAGGGAGGTTAGGGAATGTCAGGCTAAGGCTAGAGGGATTCCTTACAAGAAGAAGAAGAAGAAGAAGCCAACGGCGGAGATGGGTGGTGGAAGAGACGACTCTACTTCTTCCTCCTCCTCTTCCTTCAGCTTTTCTTAAGATTCTCCATCTTCGCGAAACACTATGTGGTAATACATTCTCCAAACTATGTGTTTATTAATTAATTTGAATATGTGCCTTTGAAAACATTCACATATATACATGCATATAGGCCATTATATATGTCTATACATCTATAGATTTTGTTTCTTGATCTCTTTATTAGAAACTTATGAGACTGTGGTTTCACTAGCTAGCAACATCTCCCCTATATATTTGTTTATATGGTAGAATGGTCTATTTATCAAAAGATTCAAAACCCTAACTGGAGAAATAGTGGGTCCTTTGGGTTCTATGATAGCCTTGATCTGCAGATGTTTGGATTAAAGACCGGTTTGTGATTAGATCTTTGCTTTTGAATGGAATTTTTTTTAGATGAATTCTTTTAAATCCTTTTATGCCTTCCATTACTGAATGAAATGAATGAAAGTAGTAGATATTAGTTTTGGAATGGTAAATACGAAGTTTTTTTTCTAGTTTCTAGCATATTCAAGTATGAAATTTCTTTTAATGGACCATTCATTACATGTTCTAAAGAATTAAAGTCTTGAAACCTAGACTTATTAAAAAACCTTAAATTGAAACTGCATCACATTTTGTGGAAATTATAGATTCTTTTCAAGTTATCCTAGAGAACCACTCATTCAAGTTTTGAAGAAAAAAACATTTGATTCTCGATCCAAGGATGGATTATTCTTTTTTAATCAACCACAAACATGTGTGTGCGAAAGGAGAGAGAGATACACACATTTTTACCACAGTTGTTTAAATAAACAGTGGTTCAAGGAAGTAATGATTGGCTCTTAGATTGCTTCTCTTTACAGATTTTTTGTAGATTTGGTTCCCCATATATTGATGATCAAGAGATAAATCGATTGAACCCTTTTTCTTCATTATTTAACCTAAAGTAATCGATTAATAATTGAGTTTCCATGATTGCTCTAAGGTTAATAAGGTTATCTCAGAATAGAAATTTACACACACATACTAGTTTAATGGTTAATTCATGCTTTAAATGTCTTGCAATGTGGGTCTTAGGAGAATGATCTCAATATGAACAATTCAACTAAATCTAACATTTTCAAGCATATTTTAGACTCTCAGATCCTAGAGCTAGCTTGGATTGTGACATATTAACTAGAGCTTTTCTGAAGGCTGTTTAATGCATGAACATTGGGAGTATACATTGCCATTTTCTAAGATATATATAGAGTAAGATTGTGTGGGACAGTAAGTTTCTCTTTACATCCACTTAAATCACTTTTTCATATTCCTTGATATATATATATTCAATCTTAGGTTCATAAATATGTCTATAATTTGCTCGACTCATCTTTTTGAGTCTTA
>CACVBM020001187.1:130754-144483 GCA_902728155.2 Microthlaspi erraticum
GGACCTAATTTGGGAACCGGAAGAGGTAAGGAGTCCGAAATGTACCTCTGTGACTCCACATTGTGGAAACTCACTTGTAGTGTATAAGATGAACTAGATGGACCCATACTTATCCAAACATGGATTAATAGGTTCTACACATGACTATGAGGACAAACATGAGTGAAACGGTCTCAATCCAAGGGAGGAACATCAAATGGACCTAATTTGGGAACCGGAAGAGGTAAGGAGTCCGAAATGTACCTCTGTGACTCCACATTGGGAAACTCACTTGTAGTGTATAAGATGAACTAGATGGACCCATACTTATCCAAACATGGATTAATAGGTTCTACACATGACTATGAGGACAAACATGAGTGAAACGGTCTCAATCCAAGGGAAACATCAAATGGACCTAATTTGGGAACCGGAAGAGGTAAGGAGTCCGAAATGTACCTCTGTGACTCCACATTGTGGAAACTCACTTGTAGTGTATAAGATGAACTAGATGGACCCATACTTACCCAAACATGGATTAATAGGTTCTACACATGACTATGAGGACAAACATGAGTGAAACGGTCTCAATCCAAGGGAGGAACATCAAATGGACCTAATTTGGGAACCGGAAGAGGTAAGGAGTCCGAAATGTACCTCTGTGACTCCACATTGTGGAAACTCACTTGTAGTGTATAAGATGAACTAGATGGACCCATACTTACCCAAACATGGATTAATAGGTTCTCCACATGACTATGAGGACAAACATGAGTGAAACGGTCTCAATCCAAGGAGGAACATCAAATGGACCTAATTTGGGAACCAGAAGAGGTAAGGAGTCCGAAATGTACCTCTGTGACTCCACATTGTGAAACTCACTTGTAGTGTATAAGATGAACTAGATGGACCCATACTTACCCAAACATGGATTAATAGGTTCTACACATGACTATGAGGACAAACATGAGTGAAACGGTCTCAATCCAAGGGAGGAACATCAAATGGACCTAATTTGGGAACCGGAAGAGGTAAGGAGTCCGAAATGTACCTCTGTGACTCCACATTGTGGAAACTCACTTGTAGTGTATAAGATGAACTAGATGGACCCATACTAACCCAAACATGGATTAATAGGTTCTACACATGACTATGAGGACAAACATGAGTGAAACGGTCTCAATCCAAAGGAGGAACATCAAATGGACCTAATTTGGGAACCGGAAGAGGTAAGGAGTCCGAAATGTACCTCTGTGACTCCACATTGTGGAAACTCACTTAGTGTATAAGATGAACTAGATGGACCCATACTTACAAACATGGATTAATAGGTTCTACACATGACTATGAGGACAAACATGAGTGAAACGGTCTCAATCCAAGGGAGGAACATCAAATGGACCTAATTTGGGAACGGAAGAGGTAAGGAGTCCGAAATGTACCTCTGTGACTCCACATTGTGGAAACTCACTTGTAGTGTATAAGATGAACTAGATGGACCCATACTTATCCAAACATGGATTAATAGGTTCTACACATGACTATGAGGACAAACATGAGTGAAACGGTCTCAATCCAAGGGAGGAACATCAAATGGACCTAATTTGGGAACCGGAAGAGGTAAGGAGTCCGAAATGTACCTCTGTGACTCCACATTGTGGAAACTCACTTGTAGTGTATAAGATGAACTAGATGGACCCATACTTATCCAAACATGGATTAATAGGTTCTACACATGACTATGAGGACAAACATGAGTGAAACGGTCTCAATCCAAGGGAGGAACATCAAATGGACCTAATTTGGGAACCGGAAGAGGTAAGGAGTCCGAAATGTACCTCTGTGACTCCACATTGTGGAAACTCACTTGTAGTGTATAAGATGAACTAGATGGACCCATACTTACAAACATGGATTAATAGGTTCTACACATGACTATGAGGACAAACATGAGTGAAACGGTCTCAATCCAAGGGAGGAACATCAAATGGACCTAATTTGGGAACCGGAAGAGGTAAGGAGTCCGAAATGTACCTCTGTGACTCCACATTGTGGAAACTCACTTGTAGTGTATAAGATGAACTAGATGGACCCATACTTACCAAACATGGATTAATAGGTTCTACACATGACTATGAGGACAAACATGAGTGAAACGGTCTCAATCCAAGGGAGGAACATCAAATGGACCTAATTTGGGAACCGGAAGAGGTAAGGAGTCCGAAATGTACCTCTGTGACTCCACATTGTGGAAACTCACTTGTAGTGTATAAGATGAACTAGATGGACCCATACTTACCCAAACATGGATTAATAGGTTCTACACATGACTATGAGGACAAACATGAGTGAAACGGTCTCAATCCAAGGGAGGAACATCAAATGGACCTAATTTGGGAACCGGAAGAGGTAAGGAGTCCGAAATGTACCTCTGTGACTCCACATTGTGGAAACTCACTTGTAGTGTATAAGATGAACTAGATGGACCCATACTTACCCAAACATGGATTAATAGGTTCTACACATGACTATGAGGACAAACATGAGTGAAACGGTCTCAATCCAAGGGAGGAACATCAAATGGACCTAATTTGGGAACCGGAAGAGGTAAGGAGTCCGAAATGTACCTCTGTGACTCCACATTGTGGAAACTCACTTGTAGTGTATAAGATGAACTAGATGGACCCATACTTACCCAAACATGGATTAATAGGTTCTACACATGACTATGAGGACAAACATGAGTGAAACGGTCTCAATCCAAGGGAGGAACATCAAATGGACCTAATTTGGGAACCGGAAGAGGTAAGGAGTCCGAAATGTACCTCTGTGACTCCACATTGTGGAAACTCACTTGTAGTGTATAAGATGAACTAGATGGACCCATACTTACCCAAACATGGATTAATAGGTTCTACACATGACTATGAGGACAAACATGAGTGAAACGGTCTCAATCCAAGGGAGGAACATCAAATGGACCTAATTTGGGAACCGGAAGAGGTAAGGAGTCCGAAATGTACCTCTGTGACTCCACATTGTGGAAACTCACTTGTAGTGTATAAGATGAACTAGATGGACCCATACTTACCCAAACATGGATTAATAGGTTCTACACATGACTATGAGGACAAACATGAGTGAAACGGTCTCAATCCAAGGGAGGAACATCAAATGGACCTAATTTGGGAACCGGAAGAGGTAAGGAGTCCGAAATGTACCTCTGTGACTCCACATTGTGGAAACTCACTTGTAGTGTATAAGATGAACTAGATGGACCCATACTTACCCAAACATGGATTAATAGGTTCTACACATGACTATGAGGACAAACATGAGTGAAACGGTCTCAATCCAAGGGAGGAACATCAAATGGACCTAATTTGGGAACCGGAAGAGGTAAGGAGTCCGAAATGTACCTCTGTGACTCCACATTGTGGAAACTCACTTGTAGATGTATACATGGATTAATAGGTTCTACACATGACTATGAGGACAAACATGAGTGAAACGGTCTCAATCCAAGGGAGGAACATCAAATGGACCTAATTTGGGAACCGGAAGAGGTAAGGAGTCCGAAATGTACCTCTGTGACTCCACATTGTGGAAACTCACTTGTAGTGTATAAGATGAACTAGATGGACCCATACTTACCCAAACATGGATTAATAGGTTCTACACATGACTATGAGGACAAACATGAGTGAAACGGTCTCAATCCAAGGGAGGAACATCAAATGGACCTAATTTGGGAACCGGAAGAGGTAAGGAGTCCGAAATGTACCTCTGTGACTCCACATTGTGGAAACTCACTTGTAGTGTATAAGATGAACTAGATGGACCCATACTTATCCAAACATGGATTAATAGGTTCTACACATGACTATGAGGACAAACATGAGTGAAACGGTCTCAATCCAAGGAGGAACATCAAATGGACCTAATTTGGGAACCGGAAGAGGTAAGGAGTCCGAAATGTACCTCTGTGACTCCACATTGTGGAAACTCACTTGTAGTGTATAAGATGAACTAGATGGACCCATACTTATCCAAACATGGATTAATAGGTTCTACACATGACTATGAGGACAAACATGAGTGAAACGGTCTCAATCCAAGGGAGGAACATCAAATGGACCTAATTTGGGAACCGGAAGAGGTAAGGAGTCCGAAATGTACCTCTGTGACTCCACATTGTGGAAACTCACTTGTAGTGTATAAGATGAACTAGATGGACCCATACTTATCCAAACATGGATTAATAGGTTCTACACATGACTATGAGGACAAACATGAGTGAAACGGTCTCAATCCAAGGGAGGAACATCAAATGGACCTAATTTGGGAACCGGAAGAGGTAAGGAGTCCGAAATGTACCTCTGTGACTCCACATTGTGGAAACTCACTTGTAGTGTATAAGATGAACTAGATGGACCCATACTACCCAAACATGGATTAATAGGTTCTACACATGACTATGAGGACAAACATGAGTGAAACGGTCTCAATCCAAGGGAGGAACATCAAATGGACCTAATTTGGGAACCGGAAGAGGTAAGGAGTCCGAAATGTACCTCTGTGACTCCACATTGTGGAAACTCACTTGTAGTGTATAAGATGAACTAGATGGACCCATACTTACCCAAACATGGATTAATAGGTTCTACACATGACTATGAGGACAAACATGAGTGAAACGGTCTCAATCCAAGGGAGGAACATCAAATGGACCTAATTTGGGAACCGGAAGAGGTAAGGAGTCCGAAATGTACCTCTGTGACTCCACATTGTGGAAACTCACTTGTAGTGTATAAGATGAACTAGATGGACCCATACTTACCCAAACATGGATTAATAGTTCTACACATGACTATGAGGACAAACATGAGTGAAACGGTCTCAATCCAAGGGAGGAACATCAAATGGACCTAATTTGGGAACCGGAAGAGGTAAGGAGTCCGAAATGTACCTCTGTGACTCCACATTGTGGAAACTCACTTGTAGTGTATAAGATGAACTAGATGGACCCATACTTATCCAAACATGGATTAATAGGTTCTACACATGACTATGAGGACAAACATGAGTGAAACGGTCTCAATCCAAGGGAGGAACATCAAATGGACCTAATTTGGGAACCGGAAGAGGTAAGGAGTCCGAAATGTACCTCTGTGACTCCACATTGTGGAAACTCACTTGTAGTGTATAAGATGAACTAGATGGACCCATACTTACCCAAACATGGATTAATAGGTTCTACACATGACTATGAGGACAAACATGAGTGAAACGGTCTCAATCCAAGGGAGGAACATCAAATGGACCTAATTTGGGAACCGGAAGAGGTAAGGAGTCCGAAATGTACCTCTGTGACTCCACATTGTGGAAACTCACTTGTAGTGTATAAGATGAACTAGATGGACCCATACTTATCCAAACATGGATTAATAGGTTCTACACATGACTATGAGGACAAACATGAGTGAAACGGTCTCAATCCAAGGGAGGAACATCAAATGGACCTAATTTGGGAACCGGAAGAGGTAAGGAGTCCGAAATGTACCTCTGTGACTCCACATTGTGGAAACTCACTTGTAGTGTATAAGATGAACTAGATGGACCCATACTTATCCAAACATGGATTAATAGGTTCTACACATGACTATGAGGACAAACATGAGTGAAACGGTCCTCCACAATTAGGTCCATTTGATGTTCCTCCCTTGGATTGAGACCGTTTCACTCATGTTTGTCCTCATAGTCATGTGTAGAACCTATTAATCCATGTTTGGGTAAGTATGGGTCCATCTAGTTCATCTTATACACTACAAGTGAGTTTCCACAATGTGGAGTCACAGAGGTACATTTCGGACTCCTTACCTCTTCCGGTTCCCAAATTAGGTCCATTTGATGTTCCTCCCTTGGATTGAGACCGTTTCACTCATGTTTGTCCTCATAGTCATGTGTAGAACCTATTAATCCATGTTTGGGTAAGTATGGGTCCATCTAGTTCATCTTATACACTACAAGTGAGTTTCCACAATGTGGAGTCACAGAGGTACATTTCGGACTCCTTACCTCTTCCGGTTCCCAAATTAGGTCCATTTGATGTTCCTCCCTTGGATTGAGACCGTTTCACTCATGTTTGTCCTCATAGTCATGTGTAGAACCTATTAATCCATGTTTGGGTAAGTATGGGTCCATCTAGTTCATCTTATACACTACAAGTGAGTTTCCACAATGTGGAGTCACAGAGGTACATTTCGGACTCCTTACCTCTTCCGGTTCCCAAATTAGGTCCATTTGATGTTCCTCCCTTGGATTGAGACCGTTTCACTCATGTTTGTCCTCATAGTCATGTGTAGAACCTATTAATCCATGTTTGGTAAGTATGGGTCCATCTAGTTCATCTTATACACTACAAGTGAGTTTCCACAATGTGGAGTCACAGAGGTACATTTCGGACTCCTTACCTCTTCCGGTTCCCAAATTAGGTCCATTTGATGTTCCTCCCTTGGATTGAGACCGTTTCACTCATGTTTGTCCTCATAGTCATGTGTAGAACCTATTAATCCATGTTTGGGTAAGTATGGGTCCATCTAGTTCATCTTATACACTACAAGTGAGTTTCCACAATGTGGAGTCACAGAGGTACATTTCGGACTCCTTACCTCTTCCGGTTCCCAAATTAGGTCCATTTGATGTTCCTCCCTTGGATTGAGACCGTTTCACTCATGTTTGTCCTCATAGTCATGTGTAGAACCTATTAATCCATGTTTGGGTAAGTATGGGTCCATCTAGTTCATCTTATACACTACAAGTGAGTTTCCACAATGTGGAGTCACAGAGGTACATTTCGGACTCCTTACCTCTTCCGGTTCCCAAATTAGGTCCATTTGATGTTCCTCCCTTGGATTGAGACCGTTTCACTCATGTTTGTCCTCATAGTCATGTGTAGAACCTATTAATCCATGTTTGGGATAAGTATGGGTCCATCTAGTTCATCTTATACACTACAAGTGAGTTTCCACAATGTGGAGTCACAGAGGTACATTTCGGACTCCTTACCTCTTCCGGTTCCCAAATTAGGTCCATTTGATGTTCCTCCCTTGGATTGAGACCGTTTCACTCATGTTTGTCCTCATAGTCATGTGTAGAACCTATTAATCCATGTTTGGGTAAGTATGGGTCCATCTAGTTCATCTTATACACTACAAGTGAGTTTCCACAATGTGGAGTCACAGAGGTACATTTCGGACTCCTTACCTCTTCCGGTTCCCAAATTAGGTCCATTTGATGTTCCTCCCTTGGATTGAGACCGTTTCACTCATGTTTGTCCTCATAGTCATGTGTAGAACCTATTAATCCATGTTTGGTAAGTATGGGTCCATCTAGTTCATCTTATACACTACAAGTGAGTTTCCACAATGTGGAGTCACAGAGGTACATTTCGGACTCCTTACCTCTTCCGGTTCCCAAATTAGGTCCATTTGATGTTCCTCCCTTGGATTGAGACCGTTTCACTCATGTTTGTCCTCATAGTCATGTGTAGAACCTATTAATCCATGTTTGGATAAGTATGGGTCCATCTAGTTCATCTTATACACTACAAGTGAGTTTCCACAATGTGGAGTCACAGAGGTACATTTCGGACTCCTTACCTCTTCCGGTTCCCAAATTAGGTCCATTTGATGTTCCTCCCTTGGATTGAGACCGTTTCACTCATGTTTGTCCTCATAGTCATGTGTAGAACCTATTAATCCATGTTTGGTAAGTATGGGTCCATCTAGTTCATCTTATACACTACAAGTGAGTTTCCACAATGTGGAGTCACAGAGGTACATTTCGGACTCCTTACCTCTTCCGGTTCCCAAATTAGGTCCATTTGATGTTCCTCCCTTGGATTGAGACCGTTTCACTCATGTTTGTCCTCATAGTCATGTGTAGAACCTATTAATCCATGTTTGGGTAAGTATGGGTCCATCTAGTTCATCTTATACACTACAAGTGAGTTTCCACAATGTGGAGTCACAGAGGTACATTTCGGACTCCTTACCTCTTCCGGTTCCCAAATTAGGTCCATTTGATGTTCCTCCCTTGGATTGAGACCGTTTCACTCATGTTTGTCCTCATAGTCATGTGTAGAACCTATTAATCCATGTTTGGGTAAGTATGGGTCCATCTAGTTCATCTTATACACTACAAGTGAGTTTCCACAATGTGGAGTCACAGAGGTACATTTCGGACTCCTTACCTCTTCCGGTTCCCAAATTAGGTCCATTTGATGTTCCTCCCTTGGATTGAGACCGTTTCACTCATGTTTGTCCTCATAGTCATGTGTAGAACCTATTAATCCATGTTTGGATAAGTATGGGTCCATCTAGTTCATCTTATACACTACAAGTGAGTTTCCACAATGTGGAGTCACAGAGGTACATTTCGGACTCCTTACCTCTTCCGGTTCCCAAATTAGGTCCATTTGATGTTCCTCCCTTGGATTGAGACCGTTTCACTCATGTTTGTCCTCATAGTCATGTGTAGAACCTATTAATCCATGTTTGGTAAGTATGGGTCCATCTAGTTCATCTTATACACTACAAGTGAGTTTCCACAATGTGGAGTCACAGAGGTACATTTCGGACTCCTTACCTCTTCCGGTTCCCAAATTAGGTCCATTTGATGTTCCTCCCTTGGATTGAGACCGTTTCACTCATGTTTGTCCTCATAGTCATGTGTAGAACCTATTAATCCATGTTTGGGTAAGTATGGGTCCATCTAGTTCATCTTATACACTACAAGTGAGTTTCCACAATGTGGAGTCACAGAGGTACATTTCGGACTCCTTACCTCTTCCGGTTCCCAAATTAGGTCCATTTGATGTTCCTCCCTTGGATTGAGACCGTTTCACTCATGTTTGTCCTCATAGTCATGTGTAGAACCTATTAATCCATGTTTGGTAAGTATGGGTCCATCTAGTTCATCTTATACACTACAAGTGAGTTTCCACAATGTGGAGTCACAGAGGTACATTTCGGACTCCTTACCTCTTCCGGTTCCCAAATTAGGTCCATTTGATGTTCCTCCCTTGGATTGAGACCGTTTCACTCATGTTTGTCCTCATAGTCATGTGTAGAACCTATTAATCCATGTTTGGGTAAGTATGGGTCCATCTAGTTCATCTTATACACTACAAGTGAGTTTCCACAATGTGGAGTCACAGAGGTACATTTCGGACTCCTTACCTCTTCCGGTTCCCAAATTAGGTCCATTTGATGTTCCTCCCTTGGATTGAGACCGTTTCACTCATGTTTGTCCTCATAGTCATGTGTAGAACCTATTAATCCATGTTTGGGTAAGTATGGGTCCATCTAGTTCATCTTATACACTACAAGTGAGTTTCCACAATGTGGAGTCACAGAGGTACATTTCGGACTCCTTACCTCTTCCGGTTCCCAAATTAGGTCCATTTGATGTTCCTCCCTTGGATTGAGACCGTTTCACTCATGTTTGTCCTCATAGTCATGTGTAGAACCTATTAATCCATGTTTGGTAAGTATGGGTCCATCTAGTTCATCTTATACACTACAAGTGAGTTTCCACAATGTGGAGTCACAGAGGTACATTTCGGACTCCTTACCTCTTCCGGTTCCCAAATTAGGTCCATTTGATGTTCCTCCCTTGGATTGAGACCGTTTCACTCATGTTTGTCCTCATAGTCATGTGTAGAACCTATTAATCCATGTTTGGGTAAGTATGGGTCCATCTAGTTCATCTTATACACTACAAGTGAGTTTCCACAATGTGGAGTCACAGAGGTACATTTCGGACTCCTTACCTCTTCCGGTTCCCAAATTAGGTCCATTTGATGTTCCTCCCTTGGATTGAGACCGTTTCACTCATGTTTGTCCTCATAGTCATGTGTAGAACCTATTAATCCATGTTTGGGTAAGTATGGGTCCATCTAGTTCATCTTATACACTACAAGTGAGTTTCCACAATGTGGAGTCACAGAGGTACATTTCGGACTCCTTACCTCTTCCGGTTCCCAAATTAGGTCCATTTGATGTTCCTCCCTTGGATTGAGACCGTTTCACTCATGTTTGTCCTCATAGTCATGTGTAGAACCTATTAATCCATGTTTGGGTAAGTATGGGTCCATCTAGTTCATCTTATACACTACAAGTGAGTTTCCACAATGTGGAGTCACAGAGGTACATTTCGGACTCCTTACCTCTTCCGGTTCCCAAATTAGGTCCATTTGATGTTCCTCCCTTGGATTGAGACCGTTTCACTCATGTTTGTCCTCATAGTCATGTGTAGAACCTATTAATCCATGTTTGGGTAAGTATGGGTCCATCTAGTTCATCTTATACACTACAAGTGAGTTTCCACAATGTGGAGTCACAGAGGTACATTTCGGACTCCTTACCTCTTCCGGTTCCCAAATTAGGTCCATTTGATGTTCCTCCCTTGGATTGAGACCGTTTCACTCATGTTTGTCCTCATAGTCATGTGTAGAACCTATTAATCCATGTTTGGTAAGTATGGGTCCATCTAGTTCATCTTATACACTACAAGTGAGTTTCCACAATGTGGAGTCACAGAGGTACATTTCGGACTCCTTACCTCTTCCGGTTCCCAAATTAGGTCCATTTGATGTTCCTCCCTTGGATTGAGACCGTTTCACTCATGTTTGTCCTCATAGTCATGTGTAGAACCTATTAATCCATGTTTGGGTAAGTATGGGTCCATCTAGTTCATCTTATACACTACAAGTGAGTTTCCACAATGTGGAGTCACAGAGGTACATTTCGGACTCCTTACCTCTTCCGGTTCCCAAATTAGGTCCATTTGATGTTCCTCCCTTGGATTGAGACCGTTTCACTCATGTTTGTCCTCATAGTCATGTGTAGAACCTATTAATCCATGTTTGGGTAAGTATGGGTCCATCTAGTTCATCTTATACACTACAAGTGAGTTTCCACAATGTGGAGTCACAGAGGTACATTTCGGACTCCTTACCTCTTCCGGTTCCCAAATTAGGTCCATTTGATGTTCCTCCCTTGGATTGAGACCGTTTCACTCATGTTTGTCCTCATAGTCATGTGTAGAACCTATTAATCCATGTTTGGGTAAGTATGGGTCCATCTAGTTCATCTTATACACTACAAGTGAGTTTCCACAATGTGGAGTCACAGAGGTACATTTCGGACTCCTTACCTCTTCCGGTTCCCAAATTAGGTCCATTTGATGTTCCTCCCTTGGATTGAGACCGTTTCACTCATGTTTGTCCTCATAGTCATGTGTAGAACCTATTAATCCATGTTTGGGTAAGTATGGGTCCATCTAGTTCATCTTATACACTACAAGTGAGTTTCCACAATGTGGAGTCACAGAGGTACATTTCGGACTCCTTACCTCTTCCGGTTCCCAAATTAGGTCCATTTGATGTTCCTCCCTTGGATTGAGACCGTTTCACTCATGTTTGTCCTCATAGTCATGTGTAGAACCTATTAATCCATGTTTGGGTAAGTATGGGTCCATCTAGTTCATCTTATACACTACAAGTGAGTTTCCACAATGTGGAGTCACAGAGGTACATTTCGGACTCCTTACCTCTTCCGGTTCCCAAATTAGGTCCATTTGATGTTCCTCCCTTGGATTGAGACCGTTTCACTCATGTTTGTCCTCATAGTCATGTGTAGAACCTATTAATCCATGTTTGGGTAAGTATGGGTCCATCTAGTTCATCTTATACACTACAAGTGAGTTTCCACAATGTGGAGTCACAGAGGTACATTTCGGACTCCTTACCTCTTCCGGTTCCCAAATTAGGTCCATTTGATGTTCCTCCCTTGGATTGAGACCGTTTCACTCATGTTTGTCCTCATAGTCATGTGTAGAACCTATTAATCCATGTTTGGGTAAGTATGGGTCCATCTAGTTCATCTTATACACTACAAGTGAGTTTCCACAATGTGGAGTCACAGAGGTACATTTCGGACTCCTTACCTCTTCCGGTTCCCAAATTAGGTCCATTTGATGTTCCTCCCTTGGATTGAGACCGTTTCACTCATGTTTGTCCTCATAGTCATGTGTAGAACCTATTAATCCATGTTTGGGTAAGTATGGGTCCATCTAGTTCATCTTATACACTACAAGTGAGTTTCCACAATGTGGAGTCACAGAGGTACATTTCGGACTCCTTACCTCTTCCGGTTCCCAAATTAGGTCCATTTGATGTTCCTCCCTTGGATTGAGACCGTTTCACTCATGTTTGTCCTCATAGTCATGTGTAGAACCTATTAATCCATGTTTGGGTAAGTATGGGTCCATCTAGTTCATCTTATACACTACAAGTGAGTTTCCACAATGTGGAGTCACAGAGGTACATTTCGGACTCCTTACCTCTTCCGGTTCCCAAATTAGGTCCATTTGATGTTCCTCCCTTGGATTGAGACCGTTTCACTCATGTTTGTCCTCATAGTCATGTGTAGAACCTATTAATCCATGTTTGGGTAAGTATGGGTCCATCTAGTTCATCTTATACACTACAAGTGAGTTTCCACAATGTGGAGTCACAGAGGTACATTTCGGACTCCTTACCTCTTCCGGTTCCCAAATTAGGTCCATTTGATGTTCCTCCCTTGGATTGAGACCGTTTCACTCATGTTTGTCCTCATAGTCATGTGTAGAACCTATTAATCCATGTTTGGGTAAGTATGGGTCCATCTAGTTCATCTTATACACTACAAGTGAGTTTCCACAATGTGGAGTCACAGAGGTACATTTCGGACTCCTTACCTCTTCCGGTTCCCAAATTAGGTCCATTTGATGTTCCTCCCTTGGATTGAGACCGTTTCACTCATGTTTGTCCTCATAGTCATGTGTAGAACCTATTAATCCATGTTTGGTAAGTATGGGTCCATCTAGTTCATCTTATACACTACAAGTGAGTTTCCACAATGTGGAGTCACAGAGGTACATTTCGGACTCCTTACCTCTTCCGGTTCCCAAATTAGGTCCATTTGATGTTCCTCCCTTGGATTGAGACCGTTTCACTCATGTTTGTCCTCATAGTCATGTGTAGAACCTATTAATCCATGTTTGGGTAAGTATGGGTCCATCTAGTTCATCTTATACACTACAAGTGAGTTTCCACAATGTGGAGTCACAGAGGTACATTTCGGACTCCTTACCTCTTCCGGTTCCCAAATTAGGTCCATTTGATGTTCCTCCCTTGGATTGAGACCGTTTCACTCATGTTTGTCCTCATAGTCATGTGTAGAACCTATTAATCCATGTTTGGGTAAGTATGGGTCCATCTAGTTCATCTTATACACTACAAGTGAGTTTCCACAATGTGGAGTCACAGAGGTACATTTCGGACTCCTTACCTCTTCCGGTTCCCAAATTAGGTCCATTTGATGTTCCTCCCTTGGATTGAGACCGTTTCACTCATGTTTGTCCTCATAGTCATGTGTAGAACCTATTAATCCATGTTTGGGTAAGTATGGGTCCATCTAGTTCATCTTATACACTACAAGTGAGTTTCCACAATGTGGAGTCACAGAGGTACATTTCGGACTCCTTACCTCTTCCGGTTCCCAAATTAGGTCCATTTGATGTTCCTCCCTTGGATTGAGACCGTTTCACTCATGTTTGTCCTCATAGTCATGTGTAGAACCTATTAATCCATGTTTGGGTAAGTATGGGTCCATCTAGTTCATCTACACTACAAGTGAGTTTC
>CACVBM020001188.1:2500-7500 GCA_902728155.2 Microthlaspi erraticum
TTCAATATGATTCTACAAGATCTAGTTTCGTTCAAGTAACGGATTCTAGCCAATTGAACGGATCTTCTGATCAATTCATAGATCCTTTCGATTCCATTAGTAATGAGGATTCGGAATATCACACATTGATCAATCAAAGAGAGATTCAACAACTAAAAGAAAGATCGATTCTTTGGGATCCTTCCTTTATTCAAACGGAAGGAAGAGAGATAGAATCAGACCGATTCCCTAAATACCTTTCTGGATATTCCTCAATGCCCCGGCTATTCACGGAACGTGAGAAGCGAATGAATAATCATCTGCTTCCGGAAGAAAGAGAAGAATTTCTTGGGAATCCTACAAGAGCCATTCGTTCTTTTTTCTCTGACAGATGGTCAGAACTTCATCTGGGTTCGAATCCTACTGAGAGGTCCACTAGGGATCAGAAATTGTTGAAGAAAGAACAAGATGTTTCTTTTGTCCCTTCCAGGCGATCGGAAAATAAAGAAATAGTTAATATATTCAAGATAATTACGTATTTACAAAATACCGTCTCAATTCATCCTATTTCATCAGATCTGGGATGTGATATGGTTCCGAAGGATGAACTGGATATGGACAGTTCCAATAAGATTTCATTCTTGAACAAAAATCAATTTTTTGATTTATTTGATCTATTCCATGAACGGAAGAGGGGGGGGTACACGTTACGCCACGATTTTGAGTCAGAAGAGAGATTTCAAGAAATGGCAGATCTATTCACTCTATCAATAACCGAGCCGGATCTGGTGTATCATAAGGGATTTGCCTTTTCTATTGATTCCTACGGGTTGGATCAAAGACAATTCTTGAAGGAGGTTTTCAACTCCAGGGATGAATCGAAAAAGAAATCTTTATTGGTTCTACCTCCTATTTTTTATGAAGAAAATGAATCTTTTTATCGAAGGATCAGAAAAAATTGGGTCCGGATCTCCTGCGGGAATTATTTGGAAGATCCAAAACAAAAAAGAGTGGTATTTGCTAGCAACAACATAATGGAGGCAGTCAATCAATATAGATTGATCCGAAATCTGATTCAAATCCAATTCCAATATAGTCCCTATGGGTACATAAGAAATGTATTGAATCGATTCTTTTTAATGAAGAGACCTGATCGCAACTTCGAATATGGAATTCAAAGGGATCTAATAGGAAATGATACTCTGAATCATAGAACTATAATGAAAGATACGATCAACCAACATTTATCGAATTTGAAAAAGAGTCAGAAGAAATGGTTCGATCCTCTTATTTTTCTTTCTCGAACCGAGAGATCCATAAATCGGGATCCTAATGCATATAGATACAAATGGTCCAATGGGAGCAAGAATTTCCAGGAGCATTTGGAACATTTCGTTTCTGAGCGGAAGAGCCGTTTTCAAGTAGTGTTCGATCGATTATGTATTAATCAATATTCGATTGATTGGTCTGAGGTTATTGATAAAAAAGATTTGTCTAAGTCACTTCGTTTCTTTTTGTCCAAGTTACTTCTTTTTTTGTCCAAGTTACTTCTCTTTTTGTCTAACTCACTTCCTTTTTTCTTTGTGAGTTTCGAGAATATCCCCATTCATAGGTCTGAGATCCACATCTATGAATTGAAAGGTCCGAACGATCAACTATGCAATCAGTTGTTAGAATCAATAGGTCTTCAAATCGTTCATTTGAAAAAATTGAAACCCTTTTTATTGGATGATCATAATACTTCTCAAAAATCGAAATTCTTGATCAATGGAGGAACAATATCACCATTTTTGTTCAATAAGATACCAAAGTGGATGATTGACTCATTCCATACTAGAAAGAATCGCAGGAAATCTTTTGATAACACGGATTCCTATTTCTCAATCGTATCCCACGATCAAGACAATTGGCTGAATCCCGTGAAACCATTTCAGAGAAGTTCATTGATATCTTCTTTTTCTAAAGCAAATCGACTTCGATTCTTGAATAATCCACATCACTTCTGCTTCTATTGTAACAAAAGATTCCCTTTTTATGTGGAAAAGGCCCGTCTCAATAATTCTGATTTTACGTATGGACAATTCCTCACTATCCTGTTCATTCACAACAAAATATTTTCTTCGTGCGGTGGTAAAAAAAAACATGCTTTTTTGGAGAGAGATAGTATTTCACCTTCGTCAATCGAGTCACAGGTATCTAACATATTCATATCTAACGATTTTCCACAAAGTGGTGACGAAAGGTATAACTTGTACAAATCTTTCCATTTTCCAATTCGATCCGATCCATTAGTTCGTAGAGCTATTTACTCGATTGCAGACATTTCTGGAACACCTCTAATAGAGGGACAAAGAGTCAATTTTGAAAGAACGTATTGTCAAATTCTTTCAGATATGAATCTATCCGATTCAGAAGAGAAGAGCTTGCATCAGTATCTCAATTTCAATTCAAACCTGGGTTTGATTCACACTCCATGTTCTGAGAAATATTTACAGAGGAAAAAACGGAGTCTTTGCCTAAAAAAATGCGTTGACAAAGGGCAGATGGATAGAACCTTTGAACGAGATAGTGCTTTTTCAACTCTCTCAAAATGGAATCTATTCCAAACATATATGCCATGGTTCTTTACTTCGACAGGGTACAAATATCTAAATTTGATATTTTTAGATACCTTTTCAGACCTATTGCGGATACTAAGTAGCAGTCAAAAATTTGTATCCATTTTTCATGATATTATGCATGGATTAGATATATCGGGGCGAATTCTTCAGAAAAAATTGTGTCTTCCACAAAGGAATCTGATAAGTGAGATTGCGAGTAAGTCTTTACATAATCTTCTTCTGTCCGAAGAAATGATTCATCTAAATAATGAGTCATCATTGATATCGACACATCTGAGATCGCCGAATGTTCGTGAGGTCCTCTATTCAATCCTTTTCCTTCTTCTTGTTGCTGGATATATCGTTCGTACACATCTTCTCTTTGTTTCCCGAGCCTATAGTGAGATTACAGACAGAGTTCGAAAAGATCAAATCTTTGATGATTCCATCATACATGATTGAGTTGCGAAAACTTCTGGATAGGTATCCTACATCTGAACTGAATTCTTTCTGGTTAAAGAATCTTTTTCTAGTTGCTCTGGAACAATTAGGAGATTGTCTAGAAGAAATACGGGGTTCTGGCGGCAACATGCTATGGGGTGGTGATCCCGCTTATGGGGTCAAATCAATACGTTCTAAGAAGAAAGATTTGAAAATCAATTTCATCGATATCATCGATCTCATAAGTATCATACCAAATCCCATCAATCGAATCACTTTTTCGAGAAATACGAGACATCTAAGTCATACAAGTAAAGAGATCTATTCATTGATAAGAAAAAGAAAAAACGTGAGCGGTGATTGGATTGATGATAAAATAGAATCCTGGGTCGCGAACAGTGATTCGATTGATGATAAAGAAAGAGAATTCTTGGTTCAGTTCTCCACCTTAAGGGCAGAAAAAAGGATTGATCAAATTCTATTGAGTCTGACTCATAGTGATCATTTATCAAAGAATGACTCTGGTTATCAAATGATTGAACAACCGGGAACAATTTACTTACGATACTTAGTTGACATTCATAAAAAGTATCTAATGAATTATGAGTTCAATACATCCTGTTTAGCAGAAAGACGGATATTCCTTGCTCATTATCAGACAATCACTTATTCACAAACTTCGTGTGGGGCTAATAGTTTGCATTTCCCGTCTCATGGAAAACCCTTTTCGCTCCGCTTAGCCCTATCCCCCTCTAGGAGTATTTTAGTGATAGGTTCTATAGGAACCGGACGATCCTATTTGGTCAAATACCTAGCGACAAACTCCTATGTTCCTTTCATTACAGTATTTCTGAACAAGTTCCTGGATAACAAGCCGAAAGGTTTTTTTATTGATGATATCGATATTGATGATAGTGACGATATTGATGCTAGTAACGATATTGATCGTGAACTTGATACGGAGCTGGAGCTTCTAACTATGATGAATGCGCTAACTATGGATATGATGTCGGAAATAGACCGATTTTATATCACCCTTCAATTCGAATTAGCAAAAGCAATGTCTCCTTGCATAATATGGATTCCAAACATTCATGATCTTGATGTGAATGAGTCGAATTACTTAGCCCTCGGTCTATTGGTGAACTCTCTCTCCAGGGATTGTGAAAGATGTTCCACGAGAAATATTCTTGTTATTGCTTCGACTCATATTCCCCAAAAAGTGGATCCCGCTCTAATAGCCCCGAATAAATTAAATACATGCATTAAAATAAGAAGGCTTCTTATTCCACAACAACGAAAGCACTTTTTCACTCTTTCCTATACTAGGGGATTTCACTTGGAAAAGAAAATGTTCCATACTAATGGATTCGAGTCCATAACCATGGGTTCCAGTGCACGAGATCTTGTAGCACTTACCAATGAGGCCCTATCAATTAGTATTACACAGAAGAAATCAATTATAGACACTAATACAATTAGATCTGCTCTTCATAGACAAACTTGGGATTTGCGATCCCAGGTAAGATCGGTTCAGGATCATGGGATCCTTTTCTATCAGATAGGAAGGGCTGTTGCACAAAATGTACTTCTAAGTAATTGCCACATAGATCCTATATCTATCTATATGAAGAAGAAATCATGTAACGAAGGGGATTCTTATTTGTACAAATGGTACTTCGAACTTGGAACGAGCATGAAGAAATTCACGATACTTCTTTATCTTTTGAGTTGTTCTGCCGGATCGGTCGCTCAAGACCTTTGGTCTCTGCCCGGACCCGATGAAAAAAATAGGATCACTTCTTATGGATTCATTGAGAATGATTCGGATCTAGTTCATGGCCTACTAGAAGTGCAAGGCGCTTTGGTGGGATCCCCACGGACAGAAAAAGATTGCAGTCAGTTTGATAATGATCGAGTTACATTGCTTTTTCGCTCCGAACCAAGGGATCCCTTATATATGATGCAAGATGGATCTTG
>CACVBM020001188.1:27500-36905 GCA_902728155.2 Microthlaspi erraticum
CATCAAAAAAAAGTTGGCAAACATTAAAAAGAAAAAATACCCGATTAATTCGTAAATCTTTTTTTTTTTTTTTTTGCATTGAACAACTGTCTCTAGTTATTTTTTTAGGTATCATTAATATTCCAAGAATTACTACACAACTTTTTTTTGAATCAACAAAAACAATTCTTGATAAATATATTTACAAGAATGAAGAAAATGGAGAAAAATTTAATAAAAAAAAAAAAACCATTTATTTTATTTCGACTATAAAAAATTTAATATCAAAAAAAAAAAAATGGAATTCTGACCTATGCTTTTTATCACAAGCATATGTATTTTACAAATTATCACAAATTCAAATTAGTAACTTTGCTAAATTAAAGGCTATTCTTGAATATAACATATGCATAACATCCTCTTTTGTTAAGAATCAACTAAAGGATTTTTTTCAAGAACAAGGAATCTTTCATTATGAATTGAAAGACAAAACCTTTTGTTTTTCTGAAGTAAATCCATGGAAAAACTGGTTACGAAGTCATTCTCAATACAATTTACCTCAGATTGCATGGGCTAGATTAGTAACTCAAAAATGGAAAAAGAAAATAAACCAAGACTCCCCAGTTTTAAATCCAAGTTTAACCAAAAAAGATTCATATGAAAAAAACAAATTTGATAATTACAAAAAACAAAAATTTTTTGAGGCCGACTCATTATTAAATAAAAAAAAAAAATTAAAAAAAGATTGTATATATAATTTTTTTTGCTACAAATCTATTAATTCTGCAGAAAAAAATTTTGACATGTCTTCTATAGGGATTACTCCAAATAATTGTTTAGTCTCTTGTTTTCTAGAAAAATATAATATTCGGGGTATAGGGGAAGTTGGGTATAGAAAATATTTAGATTGGAGAATTCTCCACTTTTGGTTTATAAAAAAACTAAATATTGAGCCCCGGGTTGATACCACAAGTAAAAAAATATATAGTCAGACTCAAGTTCAGAATTATCAAAGAATTGATAAAATAACTCCGCCGGGTCTTGCCAATCAAAAAAGAAACTTTTTTGATTGGATGGANACTCAAGTTCAGAATTATCAAAGAATTGATAAAATAACTCCGCCGGGTCTTGCCAATCAAAAAAGAAACTTTTTTGATTGGATGGGAATGAATGAAGAAATACTAAATCCTCGTGTAACAAATTTTGAATTTTTTTTCTTTCCGGAATTTTTCTTATTTTCTAGTACATATAAAATGAAACCATGGGTCATACCAATTAAATTACTTCTTTTCAATTTTACTGAAAAAAAAAGTGTTAATAAAAAGATCACTCTAAAGAAAAAAGGTTTTATAGGATCAAATGCAAAAAAATCCCTTCGATTTTATAATCTAACTAAAGAAGAAAAAGAATCAGCAGGTGAAGGAGAGCTTGAATCAGATAAAGAAAAAAAAAGAAATCCTGAATTAGTTTTATCAAACGACGAAAAAAGGATTGAAGAAAATTATGCAGAATCGAAGATAAAAAAACGTAAAAATAAAAAACAATACAAAAGCAATACCGAAGCGGAACTTGATTTATTTCTCACAAGGTATTCGCGTTTTCAATTGCGATGGAATTTTTTTTTTAATCAAAAAATTCTCGATAATGTAAAAGTATATTGTCTCTTAGTTAGACTAAAAAACCCAAACGAGATAGCGATATCTTCTATTGAAAGAGGAGAGATGAGCCTGGATATTCTAATGATTGAGAAGAATTTCACTTTTACAAAATTAATGAAAAAAGGAATATTGATTATTGAACCTGTCCGTTTGTCTGTAAAAAACGCCGGACAACTTCTTATATATAGAACCATAGGTATTTCATTCGTTCATAAAAAAAAAAAAAAAAAAAGTACAAGATACAAAAAAAAAAAAAAAGCTATATTGATAAAAAAAACAATTATGATTTCTTTGTCCCAGAAATAATTCTACCCCCTAAACGACGTAGAGAATTTCGAATTCTAATTTGTTTCAACTTAAAAAAAAAAAATGCGAGGGATAGAAATTTAAGATTTGATAAGAATATTCAAAACTTGACCACAGTTTTGCATAAAAAGAAAGATCTTGATAAGGATAAAAATAACCTAATTAAATTAAAATCATTTCTTTGGCCCAATTTTAGATTAGAAGATTTAGCTTGTATGAATCGCTATTGGTTTAATACTACTAACGGAACTCATTTCAGTATGATAAGAATACATATGTATACGCGATTTCAAAGTAATTAATGATAGATCTTTTTTACTATATATAATATATAAGTTGCGATATATGAAAACAATTGATAAATATGAGGGATTTTCAAAATTGGAATCTTTATACATGAAATGAATTTCATCAATGACATAAGATATCTATTGGAGCAGATCCATAAATAAATTAACAGAATCCTCCTCTTTTTAATCTAAATTTAGACTTTTTTTTTAGAAAATTAAGAAGTTTCTAATTAAATTCAGATCCGTATACAAAAAACCTACCATTATTATTACTGATCAGTAAAATTCATATCTTTACAATTCATATTCAAAAGGGAAGGATTTCTTTTTATGATAAAAACTACATTCATTTCATTTCAAGAAAAAAAAGAAGAAAGCAGAGGATCTGTTGAATTTCAAGTATTCAGTTTCACTAATAAGATACGAAGACTTACTTCACATTTGGAATTGCACAGAAAGGATTATTTATCTCAGAGAGGTCTACGAAAAATTCTGGGAAAACGTCAACGACTGCTGGCTTATTTGTCAAAAAAAAATAGAGTACGTTATAAAGAATTAATTAATCAGTTGAATATTCGGGAATTAAAAACTCGTTAAATTCCAAAATTGTGAATTTAGTTAATTTTTTAGATCTTGAATTTTTTGATAAACTTCTTTTTCAACAATCTAATTCATGCCAGAACGAATCAAGGAAAAACTTATGAAGAAACCCGTTACAGGAAAAGATCTTATGATAATCAATATGGGACCTCACCACCCATCCATGCATGGCGTTCTTCGCTTAATTGTTACTCTAGATGGTGAGGATGTTGTTGACTGTGAGCCAATATTGGGTTATTTACACAGAGGAATGGAAAAAATTGCGGAAAACCGAGCAATTATACAATATTTACCTTATGTAACGCGATGGGATTATTTAGCTACTATGTTTACAGAAGCAATAACAGTAAATGGACCCGAACAGTTGGGAAATATTCAAGTTCCTAAAAGGGCCAGCTATATCAGAGTAATTATGCTGGAATTGAGCCGTATAGCTTCTCATCTGTTATGGCTCGGCCCTTTTATGGCAGATATTGGTGCACAGACTCCCTTTTTCTACATTTTCAGAGAACGAGAATTTATATATGATCTATTCGAAGCTGCCACCGGTATGAGAATGATGCATAATTTTTTTCGTATTGGAGGAATAGCGGCTGATTTACCTTATGGTTGGATAGATAAATGCTTAGATTTTTGTGATTATTTTTTAACAGAGGTTGTTGAATATCAAAAACTGATTACACGAAATCCTATTTTTTTAGAACGGGTTGAAGGAGTTGGGATTATTGGTGGGGAAGAAGCAATAAATTGGGGTTTATCCGGACCAATGCTACGCGGGTCCGGAATACCATGGGATCTTCGTAAAGTTGATCGTTATGAGTCTTACGATGAATTTGAATGGGAAATTCAGTGGCAAAAACAAGGAGATTCGTTAGCTCGTTATTTAGTACGACTTAACGAAATGACAGAATCCATCAAAATTATTCAACAGGCTCTGGAAGGACTTCCGGGGGGTCCCTATGAGAATTTAGAAAGCAGAAGCTTTGATAGAAAAAGGAATACAGAATGGAATGATTTTGAATATCGATTCATTAGTAAAAAACCTTCTCCGACTTTTGAATTATCAAAACAAGAACTTTATGTAAGAGTTGAAGCTCCAAAAGGGGAATTGGGCATTTTTCTCATAGGAGATCAAAGTGGTTTTCCTTGGAGATGGAAAATCCGACCGCCGGGTTTTATTAATTTGCAAATTCTTCCTGAACTAGTTAAAAGAATGAAATTGGCTGATATTATGACGATACTCGGTAGCATAGATATAATTATGGGAGAAGTTGATCGTTAAAATGATAATTTATGCAACAGAAGTACAAACTATAAATTCTTTTGTTAGATTGGAATCTTTAAAAGAGGTCTATGAGCTCATATGGATATTTATCCCTATATTTTCTCTTGTATTGGGAATCGTAACGGGTGTACTAGTAATTGTTTGGTTAGAAAGAGAAATATCTGCAGGGATACAACAACGTATTGGACCTGAATACGCTGGCCCATTGGGAATTCTTCAAGCTCTAGCCGACGGGACAAAACTACTTTTAAAAGAAGATCTTCGCCCATCTAGAGGAAACACTCCTTTATTTAGTATTGGACCATCTATAGCAGTTATCTCAATTTTACTAAGTTATTCAGTAATTCCCTTTAGCAATCACCTTGTTTTAGCGGATCTCAATATCGGTATTTTTTTATGGATTGCCATCTCAAGTATTGCTCCGATTGGACTTCTTATGTCAGGATATGGATCAAATAATAAATATTCTTTTTTAGGTGGTCTGCGAGCTGCTGCCCAATCGATTAGTTATGAAATACCATTAACTCTATGTGTTTTATCAATATCTCTACGTGCGATTCGTTGAAATATAGACGTTTATTTGTACTATTCTGTTTCTTCTAGACGAATTAAGTTAAAAACGGAATATATAGATATTTCTCTTTCGGGTTAATCTTAATAAAAGGAATTTGATAGTTATATATGAGTGAAAAAAACTGCTCATAAATTAGCAGTAAAAAGAAAAATTGAGTCTCATTTCCTATGTACAAAGGTTAAACGGAAATAAATGTAAGAATCACTTTACCCCGAGGTTGGTTGATTAGTCATCCTGGCTTGAAGCGGGTTAAAAATATTAACCGTATGACGTTTTCACTATCAGTTATATAGATTAACATACATGTATTACAAAGTGAGCGGCAATTAGGTAAAAATAAGTGGATGGTTAGAAACACCAAAATACACAAAGAATTTGTAATAGAGATTAACCAAATAAAAAAGGATATTTATGCATAACATAAGATAACAAAAAAAAAAGAAGGTTAATTGGGGCTTGAAATTAGTAGAAATGATCAAACAGTACTCCCCAAGATTCCGATTCAGAGTATGATCCTATCCACCGATAAATGTAATGACTATCAGAAACGAAATAATCCTTTATTTTTTAAGTCCACCAACTTTTTTTCTAAAAAAGAAAGAAGAATAGGAATGAAACAAGGATATTTTTTTCATATATTTCGAAAATAAAATAGAATTTCTGTCATGAATAATAAACTAATAGGATATCTAATCCTTTTTCGTAATCGAAAACCACGATGGGCTGAAATACCTCTTTTTTTTTTACAAGGAGTATTTTATTAAAGTATTTAAGTTATTACTCAACAAATAGAAATTTAAATTTGTAAAGGATGAGATGAATTCCGAAGCGCTTTTTTTAATTCTTAGAATTTGAGCAGACAGAATTCCATTGGTATAATTTGGGACCCCAGATATATTTATATTTCATTTATTTTAGAACACATCATATCCATCTAAATAATACTAATCTGGTCCTTAGATTTATTTATGACCCCCGAGGAGCCGTATGAGGCGAAGACCTCATGTACGGTTTTGTAATAGCGGTGAGAATAGTAATGTTATCACCGACTAGGATTATCTAACAGTTTAAGTACAGTTGATATAGTTGAGGCACAATCAAAATATGGTTTTTGGGGATGGAATTTGTGGCGTCAACCTATAGGTTTTCTCATTTTTCTAATTTCTTCCCTAGCAGAATGCGAGAGGTTACCGTTTGATTTACCAGAAGCGGAAGAGGAATTAATAGCAGGTTATCAAACTGAATATTCAGGTATCAAATTTGGTTTATTTTACGTTGCTTCTTATCTAAATCTATTAATTTCCTCATTATTTGTAACAGTTTTATACTTAGGCGGTTGGAATATTTCTATCCCGTATATATCTATTTTGGAGCTATTTGAAAGGGATCAAATTTTTGGAACAACAATTGGTATTTTTATTACATTAGCGAAAACTTATTTGTTCTTGTTCATTTCTATCGCAACAAGATGGACTTTACCTAGGCTAAGAATGGATCAACTATTAAATCTTGGATGGAAATTTCTTTTACCTATTTCCCTTGGTAATCTATTATTAACAACTTCTTTCCAACTCTTTTCACTCTAAATTGCAAACGAATCCAACGGATTCATTACTTGTTTTAACCAAGAGAAAGAAACAAAGAGAAAATTATTCATAGATAATTACAATATGCTTCCTATGATAATTGGGTTCATGAATTATGGTCAACAAACCCTACGAGCTGCAAGGTATATTGGTCAAGGTTTCACGATTACCTTATCCCACACAAATCGTTTACCTGTAACTATTCAATATCCCTATGAAAAATTAATAACATCGGAACGTTTCCGCGGTCGAATCCATTTCGAATTTGATAAATGCATTGCTTGTGAAGTATGTGTTCGAGTATGTCCTATAGATCTGCCTGTTGTTGATTGGAAATTGGAAACTAATATTCGAAAAAAACGATTGCTTAATTACAGTATTGATTTTGGAATTTGTATATTTTGTGGTAATTGTGTTGAGTATTGTCCAACAAATTGTTTGTCAATGACTGAAGAATATGAATTTTCAACTTATGATCGCCACGAATTGAATTATAATCAAATAGCTTTAGGTCGTTTACCAATGTCAGTAATTGACGATTACACCATTCGAACAATTTTGAATTCACCTCAAAAAAAAAACGGATAAACCCATCAATTTTATAAAAAAAAAAGAATTCAAAATTATTGAATTATATAAAAAATTAAATGAAAAACTTGTATATTATTTATATAAGAATATTAAGTATTAAGGCTCATTCTTTTAATATATTCGTAATTACTTTCTTGAAATAGATAGGTGGAAATACACTTGAAAATAAAAGGGGGGGGGGGGACTGTTACTAATAATTGTATCTACATCAATTCATATCCATTCGATTCTAATTTCACTCTATTAGAAACATTTTAGAAACATATTTAAAAAGAATTCCCCGGTTAAATTAATAAGGTCATGAAAAGGGTTTCTATTTTTTTCTTAATTTATAATAATATAATGGATTTGCCTGGATCAATACATGATTTTCTTTTAGTTTTTCTGGGACCCGGTCTTCTCGTAGGAGGTCTGGGAGTGGTATTACTTCCCAACCCAATATTTTCAGCCTTTTCCTTAGGATTTGTTCTTGTTTGTATATCTTTATTGTATATTCTATCAAATTCCCATTTTGTAGCTGCCGCACAACTCCTTATTTACGTAGGGGCCATAAATGTTTTAATCATATTTGCTGTGATGTTCATGAATGATTCAGAATATTCCACAGATTTTAATCCGTGGACCGTTGGGGATGGGATTACTTCATTGGTTTGTACAACTATTCTTTTTTCATTAATTTCTACTATTCTCGATACGTCTTGGTACGGGGTTATTTGGACTACAAGATTAAACCAGATTCTCGAGCAAGATTTAATAAGTAATAGTCAACAAATAGGAATTCATTTATCAACAGATTTTTTTCTTCCATTTGAACTCATTTCACTAATTCTTTTAGTTGCCTTGATAGGTGCAATTTCTGTGGCTCGTCAATAAAAAACGTTCTAATTCTAATTTAGTAAAAACAAAAAAAAACTTTTTTGTGTATGTTATGATATTTTTTTCCGTTCATTCAATTACATTTGATTGAATACTATTTCAGATTTTAACTCTCCATTTTTATATTTGATATATATTTGAAAAAATTTTCCCTAATATAGTTTTTATTCTAGTTGATTGAATCCGGTGAATTATTTTTATTATTCATATTGAAATGAATCAAAATTGATAAGGAGTTGCTGAATGATACTCGAACATGTACTTGTTTTGAGTGCCTATTTATTTTTGATTGGTCTTTATGGATTGATTACGAGTCGAAATATGGTTAGGGCTCTTATGTGTCTTGAACTTATACTCAATGCAGTTAATATGAATTTCGTAACATTTTCGGATTTTTTTGATAATTCCCAATTAAAGGGGAATATTTTCTGCATTTTTGTTATAGCAATTGCAGCCGCTGAAGCAGCTATTGGATTAGCTATAGTCTCCTCAATTTATCGTAACAGAAAATCAACTCGTATCAACCAATCGACCTTATTAAATAAGTAGCATAAATCAAAAATTATAGATGAAAATTGGCATATATATAATAGGTTTTGACTTAACTAGATTATATTTGTGAAAATCTAAGAAATTAAAGTATTTTAGCCCTTTTTTTTTATCAATTGAGCCAGAATTTATTACAAAAATTCTAGTAAAGGAAATCATTGCTTCATCTAGTATTTTAATATATCATTTTAGTTAGAAGTTTACTAGATTGAAAATTTATGACATTCAAAAAACTATAGATCCTATGTCACATTCAGTAAAAATTTATGATACCTGTATAGGATGTACTCAATGTGTCCGAGCATGCCCTACAGACGTATTAGAAATGATACCTTGGGATGGATGTAAAGCTAAGCAAATAGCTTCCGCTCAACTATACCGAATCCTTTATCTTTTTGAATCTATTTATATTTGGGCGGATAGCGGGAATCGAACCCGCGTCTTCTCCTTGGCAAAGAGAAATTTTACCATTCGACTATATCCGCATTTTTCTGCCTTCTTGATAAGAAATTTATGGATAATATTTGTTCAAAGCTATATGAGATAGACTCTTTGGTTTGGGGTTCTTTCATAAAATTCTACCACCAAACCAATTGAATTACCAATTCTATTACATATATATAAATATATATTAATAATATAGATATTAATAATATAGTTATAAATAATCTATTTATTCTATATATTGAAATATTGAATTTCATCTTCAAGAATATATTATTCTCTATTTCCCTAAAATATTATATTCTATATTGATATCAGATATCAATTTTTGATTAGTTTTTTTTTAGTTATTTATTACTATTTCATATTTAGTAAATTGATATTTATTAATATTTTATTCATATTTCACTCAAGTTCCGGAAGTTTGACCCCCCCCTCTAATTTTTTTGTTTTCTTTATTTGCATTTTATGGATTTATACTTATATTGAATTTTAATGTGTAATTCATGGAATGGGAGGGGTCATCTCATTTTTGGATCTGCAACGAATTAATTCAAGAGATAAGAGAATTAAGGATACCCACCAAGAAGACTAATCCAATCCATAAAGATGTACCAGAAAATACAACATTTTTGTTACTCGACCAACCATCAGGAGACGCAAATTA
>CACVBM020001188.1:41969-69469 GCA_902728155.2 Microthlaspi erraticum
GATTTGAATATGAATACAAATGTAAAATAAAAAAATGATATCGAATCCTATAGAAAATAGAAAAAAACCTTATAAGCTAGTCATACCATTTGATTATATTGACAATTTTCAAAAACTGATCATACTATGATCATAGTATGATGGCGGTTGAGCGAGTATGCCCCCATCGTCTAGTGGTTCAGGACATCTCTCTTTCAAGGAGGCAGCGGGGATTCGACTTCCCCTGGGGGTAGGGTACTACGAAAGGAAGTTGATCGTGGATTATCCAGAAAATTAGAATAGATTCTTCCTGGGTCGATGCCCGAGCGGTTAATGGGGACGGACTGTAAATTCGTTGGCAATATGTCTACGCTGGTTCAAATCCAGCTCGGCCCAATAATTCGCTGTTTACGGAACACTTTTTGTTTTGCATAAATGGTAAAAAAAAGGTCAAATTTCGGGGTATCTTTGGACTTAACTTTTTTCTTTATTTCTTGTGTCTAGTTACTTTTTTGTTTCCATCAAAAATTCCGATCTTACTAAGGATCCCGATATGGATCCTTTCAATATCAACTTTAATGAATAGAGTCGATTGATAATAATGCAAGGATTACCAGCAATCCGCCTTGCTATCACTAAAGTGATGTCCATATAGATATCAATATATCACTTGTGATTTTCTTTGTTACAAAACACTAATTTGAATCTAAAATTGAAACGATTAAAATGAAATCATAAGAAGGAATATGTAAGCTACCCACTTGATTTCCATGGGATTGTAGTTCAATTGGTCAGAGCACCGCCCTGTCAAGGCGGAAGCTGCGGGTTCGAGCCCCGTCAGTCCCGGCGGATTCAATAAAAAAAAAAGAGAAACGAAACCGTTTTGATTCCCTTGCCCAGAAACAAAAAGGGGAGTTTCTCTTTTTTTTTTTTCATTAAGCAAAAGAAAGGGGTATTTCCATTATTTTAACTAGCACCAATTGATGGTAGAGAGACATATGTAAATTAGTATAATTATTGAGAGCATTCAACACTTCAAGAAAGAGATACTGTACGGGGTTTCTGCTTTTTGTCAATTAATCTCCTATTAACTCGTGTAGGAAAATGGAATAGGATAGCGTATAATACGTTTGTCAAGAGTTCCTATATACTTTTCTTTCTATGAAGTAAAGTAATTGAAAATAGTTCGAATCCAACCAAGGAAAGAGGATATTTAAAAAATAAAGATCAAATTAGTCTTTCCTTTCCCTAATGAACATGTTCTTTTTAAAGATTAGAGTCGATGTTGAAGAAAAAACTCGTAAGAAAATTTAAATAGTTCATTTTTTGGAATATTTTAGTTTTTTTTGCTGGGACTGGTCTTTATCACATTCCCTTTATTTGTTTTCCAAAAAGATGATAGACCCTTAAATTTTTTTTTTATTTCAAATTGAACTTCGTACTTGTTTTCTCTATTTGATTTCTATTGTTTATTTAAGGTTCTTTAGAAACTCTTTTTGTAAACAATCGAAGTAGAAAAGGTTTTTTATGATACTTCATCGGATGGTTGTACAAGGAAAGTCAAGTACTAGGTTGTAGAAAAGCAAGCGGGGAAAAAGAATCATAAATCAATTTTTTTTTGATTGGATTAGTAATCTCATTATGTATTCGATGTGGATAAAAGATCTTCTTATGGTATATTATTAAATTCTTGACGATGAATCGATTTTATAGCTACGATATTGTTATTCATAATATTTCTTTTATTCGATATCATCGAAATCTAATTAATCTGAGTGAGTTTACAAGCGAAAGATTTCTCATCTCTATGGGATTAAATCCCGAGATATTCCAAAGAAAAAAATAAATAATAAACGATTAAATTATGGAAGTAAATATTCTTGCATTTATTGCTACTGCACTCTTCATTCTCGTTCCTACTGCTTTTTTGCTTATAATTTACGTAAAAACTGTTAGTCAAAATAATTAATTTGAATACAATTTGACTATCAATGCAACGAAACAAAAAGGATTTCAATTTCTCGTCTTAAATTAAAGGAATGCATTAGATTCAGTAGTAGTAGTATCCTAAGGGGCCCGCTAGTATGGTAGAAAGAGATCTCTTTCTACCATATTAGCCATTATGGTTATTGTAATGTATAAAGATACAAGTGAAATATTTTAATATAAAGGAATCCACCTATATCTCTTTTTTTCTTTATAAATTTATAAATGGTAATATAAATGAAATAGAATATGAAATGTATGTACATACTTTCTCAATTTCATTTGTTTGATCCATTTAATAAAAATTTAATACAAATAATCCGAATTTGATGTAAACTTCTTCAGATTTATATCAGGGGTTACCCCATGAATGATTAACGGTGGAAACCCCGATATAAAAATAGAAAATGAGTCAATAAAACATAAATCCAATTTCTCAAAAAAAATTGCCGGCCGGTCTAGAAAACTAAAATAATTGATACAGGTTGATAGAGTTTTATTATTACCGCAATTAGGAGTACTTCTAGAGTCCACTTCTTCCCCACACTACGAGCGAGAGGGAAAATGTAAAAACTACCATTAAACCAGCCCATGCGAGACTTACTATATCCATGTGAATTCTGTCCCCTATTTCTATGAATATGAAGAAACTATTCCATTATTGTTCACTAATAATAGTGAAATAACTGGTGCAGAGTCAAAAAAAGGGAGAGGTATTTGGTCACCATTGATGAACTACTCCAAAAAATCCACTTATCTTTTAATGTAATGAGTTATTCTTATTATAGAATTTCTAGTAGAATCGACAAGATGGAAACACAAGTAAACAGGCACTTTTCGAAGTATCCAAGGAATCTGACTCACATGTGGAAAAAATAAGACTTTTTCTTTTTTTTATCGTTTTTTATTTTTGGAAGTAAAACGAAGGGCAATTCTTCATCATCTAATCTAATATTGATTGAATGTCTGAGCATTCCGAGACTTTCATGAGTCTGTATCCAAAGTATCTTAGGTCCTTTCCAAAACTATTAATTGAATTCCCTCTCTGGCTATCCAATCTAATTGAAGACTCCGACGGATTTCTCTCCACTACTTTAAGTTTTCCGTGAATCTGATAGGCAAAACTTTAGGTTAGAGAATAGAACCTCGAGAGCCAGGGGCTGAAAATTACGAAAATAAAGTATCAAGAGTCTTTTCCTACATTTGTTATATGTTATATATAATAGGGGATTTCAAGTCTGTTGTTGAGGCGGCACCCGGATTTGAACTGGGGAAAAAGGATTTGCAGTCCCCCGCCTTACCACTCGGCCATGCCGCCAAAACGATAGAAACTAGATTTAAAGTTTCTCGTTTTTTTCAACTCCGAAAAAAATATATGGATTTTCAGTCACAAAATAAAGGATTTGCAGTCCCCCGCCTTACCACTCGGCCATCTAGAATTCAGTACAAACCAGAACCATTAACTATTGACTGTATTACTGTAAATTCATGACCATTTTTGAATTCAAATCTACATTTATGGATTTCTAATAATATAATAAAATCATTATAAATGGATTTCTAACTAAATCTATATTGAGTTTTTTTCAATTAAAAACAAATATTCTTCAATTTCAATTATAACAGTAATGATGACTATATGTAAACCCCAGAATAAGAACATACGTTACGTTGTGTTATAGAGCTACAGCTCTATAATGGGGTATTTTATCTCTCTAGGGATGCTTTTGGGGAGTAATTCTCAATAAATTTTTGTATTTCAATTTTTCAGTGAATACATTGAAGAGAAAATTGAATTTTTGTTTTTGATAGAGCACAGCATGTGCTGTCCCAAATAGAACTGTACCACAATAAAAGAAGAAAAAGAGGCATATATATCTGTGCATTCTTTTTTATTTTAATAATAAACAAAATTAATAAATAAAAAAACACAGGTTTTCTTACCAACTGCAATTCACTGATATTCTAAATATTCTATTCAAAATAGGTAAAAATCAATCTCTTTTCTGCAAATATTTTTTTGAACAATGAAATGCAAATAGATGAAAAAAAAAGTAAAGTTGTTAAAAAAAAGTTTTCTATTTATTATATGTTTATCTGCTCGAATAGATCCAACCATGAATACATTTTTTTTTTATAGTATGCAATTAAATTTGAATATGTAATATCATAGGTTAAAATGAAATGACTTTTTTTTTCTAATCTTTACAAAACTCCATAAGTTCCAGTGGTATTTCTCAATTCTGTTCCATTTGGATCTCTTTCTTATAAAAAATTCCAATTGAATCCAGTCTCCGTTCATACGTATTTCATACATTCATTCCATATATCTTGGAGTTGGATAAAATTTCATGTGATTCAGTAAACAGAATAGAAATTCCATTATTGCTAGATCGAATTCTATGGATATGATTTGGTGAAGAATGAGAGATGGGATGGGATTTTTTCAATAAACGGATAAATGGGAAATTTTAAAAAGATGCTCGGGGATGGAAAAGAGGGAACATCTACAATACCCGGATTTAATCAGATACAATTTGAAGGGTTTTATCGGTTTATTGATGAGGGTTTAATAGAAGAACTTTCTAAATTTCCAAAAATTGAAGATATAGATCACGAAATTGAATTTCAATTATTTGTGGAAACATATCAATTAGTAGAACCTCTGATAAAAGAACGAGATGCTGTCTATGAATCACTTACATATTCTTCTGAATTATATGTATCCGCGGGATTAATTTGGAAAACCAGTAGGAATATGCAAGAACAAAGAATTTTTATTGGAAACATTCCTTTAATGAATTCCCTTGGAACGTCTATAGTAAACGGAATATACAGAATTGTGATCAATCAAATATTGCAAAGTCCTGGTATCTATTACCAGTCAGAATTGGATCATAACGGGATTTCGGTCTATACCGGCACCATAATATCAGATTGGGGAGGCAGGTTAGAATTAGAGATTGATAAAAAAGCAAGAATATGGGCTCGTGTGAGTAGGAAACAGAAAATATCTATTCTAGTTCTATCATCAGCTATGGGTTCGAATCTAAGAGAAATTCTAGAGAATGTTTGCTACCCTGAAATTTTCTTATCTTTCTTGACCGAGAAGGAGAAAAAAAAAATTGGGTCAAAAGAAAATGCTATTTTGGAGTTTTATCAACAATTTTCTTGTGTAGGTGGGGAGCCAATATTTTCTGAATCCTTATGTAAGGAACTACAAAAAAAATTCTTTCACCAAAGGTGTGAATTAGGAAGGATAGGTCGCCGAAATATTAACAGGAGACTTAATCTTAATATACCTCAGAACAATATATTTTTGTTACCACGAGATATATTAGCAGCTGCCGATCATTTGATTGGGATGAAATTTGGAATGGGTACACTTGATGATATGAATCATTTGAAAAATAAACGTATTCGCTCTGTAGCGGATCTTTTACAAGACCAGCTCGGGTTGGCTCTGGCTCGTTTAGAAAATGTAGTTAAAGGAACTATAGGCGGAGCAATTAGGCATAAATTGATACCTACTCCTCAGAATTTGGTAACTTCAACTCCGTTAACAACTACTTATGAATCCTTTTTCGGATTACACCCATTATCTCAAGTTTTGGATCGAACTAATCCATTGACACAAATCGTTCATGGGAGAAAGTTGAGTTATTTGGGCCCTGGCGGATTGACAGGGCGAACTGCTAATTTTCGGATACGAGATATCCATCCTAGTCACTATGGGCGTATTTGCCCCATTGACACGTCTGAAGGAATCAATGTTGGACTTATTGGATCTTTATCAATTCATGCTAGGATTGGTGATTGGGGGTCGTTAGAAAGTCCGTTTTATGAACTCTTTGAGAAATCAAAAAAAGCACGGATACGGATGCTTTTTTTATCGCCAAGTCAAGATGAATATTATATGATAGCGGCAGGAAATTCTTTGGCTCTTAATCGGGGCATTCAAGAAGAACAGGCTGTACCAGCTCGATACCGACAAGAATTTTTGACTATCGCATGGGAAGAGGTTCATCTTCGAAGCATTTTTCCTTTCCAATATTTTTCGATTGGCGCTTCTCTAATTCCTTTTATCGAACATAATGATGCGAATCGAGCTTTAATGAGTTCTAATATGCAACGTCAAGCAGTTCCACTTTCTCGATCCGAAAAGTGCATTGTTGGAACTGGATTGGAACGCCAAGTGGCTTTAGATTCGGGGGTTACCGCTATAGCCGAACACGAGGGAAAAATCCTTTATACTGACACCGAGAAGATAATTTTATCCGGCAATGGGGATACTCTAAGTATTCCATTAATTATGTATCAACGCTCAAACAAAAATACTTGTATGCATCAAAAACCTCAGGTTCGACGAGGTAAATGCATAAAAAAGGGACAAATTTTAGCGGACGGTGCTGCTACAGTTGGTGGGGAACTCGCTTTGGGGAAAAATATATTAGTGGCTTATATGCCATGGGAAGGATACAATTTTGAAGATGCGGTACTCATTAGTGAGTGTCTAGTCTATGGTGATATTTATACTTCTTTCCACATACGGAAATATGAAATTAAGACGCATGTGACAACCCAAGGTCCTGAAAGGATCACTAAAGAAATACCGCATCTAGAAGGCCGTTTACTCCGAAATTTAGATAAAAATGGAATTGTGATGCTAGGATCGTGGGTTGAAACGGGTGATATTTTAGTAGGTAAATTAACGCCTCAGGTGGCGAAAGAATCCTCGTATGCTCCGGAAGATAGATTATTACGGGCCATACTTGGCATTCAGGTCTCGACCTCAAAAGAAACTTGTTTAAAATTGCCTATAGGTGGTAGAGGTCGAGTTATTGATGTGAGATGGGTTCAGAAAAAGGGGGGTTCAACTTATAACCCAGAAATAATTCGTGTATATATTTCACAGAAACGTGAAATCAAAGTAGGTGATAAAGTAGCTGGAAGACATGGAAATAAAGGTATCATTTCAAAAATTTTGCCTAGACAGGATATGCCTTATTTACAAGACGGGAGACCCGTGGATATGGTGTTCAACCCATTAGGAGTACCCTCACGCATGAATGTAGGACAGATATTTGAATGCTCGCTTGGGTTAGCGGGAAGTCTGCTAGATAGACATTATCGAATAGCCCCTTTTGATGAGAGATATGAACAAGAGGCTTCGAGAAAATTGGTGTTTTCCGAATTATATGAAGCCAGTAAGCAAACAGCGAATCCATGGGTATTTGAACCCGAGTATCCGGGAAAAAGCCGAATTTTTGATGGAAGAACAGGAGATCCTTTTGAACAGCCTGTGATAATAGGAAAGCCCTATATTTTGAAATTAATTCATCAGGTTGATGATAAAATACACGGACGTTCTAGTGGCCATTATGCACTTGTTACACAACAACCCCTTAGAGGCCGTTCTAAGCAGGGGGGGCAGCGGGTAGGCGAAATGGAGGTTTGGGCTCTCGAGGGGTTTGGTGTTGCTCATATTTTACAAGAGATGCTTACTTATAAATCGGATCATATTAGAGCTCGCCAAGAAGTACTTGGTACCACTATCATTGGAGGAACAATACCTAAACCAGAAGATGCTCCAGAATCTTTTCGATTACTTGTTCGAGAACTACGATCTTTGGCTCTGGAACTGAATTATTTCCTTGTATCTGAGAAGAATTTCAGGATTAATAGGAAGGAAGTTTAATCGGAATGAATCACAAAATTTCTTATATGATCGATCGGTATAAACATCAACAACTCCGAATTGGATTAGTTTCTCCTCAGCAAATAAGTGCTTGGGCTACTAAAAAAATACCTAATGGAGAGATAGTTGGAGAGGTGAGAAAACCCTATACTTTTCATTACAAAACCAATAAACCGGAAAAAGATGGATTATTTTGTGAAAGGATTTTTGGGCCTATAAAGAGTGGAATTTGCGCTTGTGGAAATTATCGAGTGATCGGAAATGAAAAAGAAGACCCGAAATTTTGTGAACAATGTGGAGTTGAATTTGTTGATTCTCGGATACGAAGATATCAAATGGGATACATAAAACTGACATGTCCTGTAACTCATGTATGGTATTTGAAACGTCTTCCTAGTTATATTGCGAATCTTTTAGATAAACCTCTTAAAGAATTAGAAGGCCTAGTATACTGTGATGTGTGATTTGATCGAAATTTTGATTTTACAGATTAAGAATGATAAACTCTCATCCCCTTCAATCAATTTGGGATGCCCCCGATCTGACATGTCTCTTGAAAGGAGTAACATGAAGCTCAGAATTATGGGTGTATTCAATACTTCCAAATCAAAAAGGGCGGTTGGTCTATGGTCAATTCAGTAAAAAAAAAAAAAAAAATTCAAATTGATAGTCGTACCTCGTGAAAAGAAGACCTTTTTTTATCGAATTAAGCATTCCCTTATCTTTCTAAAAGAAAAAAATTTGGGTTTTTTATATTCAAGTAAACAAATATGTCATGGTTGCAGAAGTCTATACATCGCATATAAGCTTTAAGAATATTTTGGCCTAACCATCGAGGTGACGCAGGACCTAAAAGATCGAATGGAACAATACATAGACAAATAAATCCCGTATGAATTCTAAGGCATTCCTTTCACTTAAGGTAAAAAGTATTCCGGCATTCGAAGGGAAGTAGACTACTCAAGAATTTGACATTTTTTTCTGTCGTAATTTTGAATTCACTAAAGAATCTAAATAGAAATAAAAGAAGAATTAATTGAATCACTGAAATCTTGGTTGATTTGCACTAAGAACTTGAGTAAGGCGTAGATTCTTTTGGGGTTTTTTACTTGATTTTCAAAAATGGAATTTGAAAGCGAGACCCCCTTCTTTATCTTTCATTTGGTATAACTATTTGAGCCGGATGAGAGGAAACTGTCATGTCCGGTTTTCGGGGGGGGGATCATATAGTGGACCCTATCCCAATTTTTCTTTTGCTAGGCCCATAACTAAAAAACCGACTTTCTTACGATTACGAGGTTCATTTGAATATGAAATTCAATCCTGGAAATACAGCATCCCACTTTTTTTTACTACTCAAGGTTTCGATATATTTCGAAATCGAGAAATTTCTACTGGGGCGGGTGCTATCCGAGAACAATTAGCCGATTTAGATTTACGAATTATTATAGAAAATTCGTTGGTAGAATGGAAACAATTAGGAGAAGAAGGTCCCACGGGGAATGAATGGGAAGATCGAAAGATTGTAAGAAGAAAAGATTTTTTAGTTAGACGTATGGAATTAGCTAAGCATTTTATTCGAACAAATATAGAACCGGAATGGATGGTTTTATGTCTCTTACCGGTTCTTCCTCCCGAGTTGAGACCCATCATTCAGATAGAAGGGGGTAAACTAATGAGTTCAGATATTAATGAACTCTATAGAAGAGTTATCTATCGGAACAATACTCTTACCGATCTATTAACAACAAGTAGATCTACACCAGGGGAATTAGTAATGTGTCAGGAAAAATTGGTACAAGAAGCCGTGGATACACTTCTTGATAATGGAATCCGTGGACAACCCATGAGGGATGGTCATAATAAGGTTTACAAGTCATTTTCAGATGTAATTGAAGGCAAAGAGGGAAGATTTCGCGAGACTATGCTTGGCAAACGGGTCGATTATTCGGGGCGTTCAGTGATTGTCGTTGGGCCTTCACTTTCATTACATCGCTGTGGATTGCCTCGCGAAATAGCAATAGAGCTCTTCCAGACATTTGTAATTCGTGGTCTAATTAGACAACATCTGGCTTCGAACATAGGAGTTGCTAAGAGTCAAATTCGTGAAAAAAAGCCGGTTGTCTGGGAAATCCTTCAAGAAGTTATGCAGGGGCATCCCATATTATTGAATAGAGCACCTACTCTACATAGATTAGGCATACAGTCATTCCAACCCATTTTAGTGGAAGGACGCACTATTTGTTTACATCCATTAGTTTGTAAGGGGTTCAATGCAGACTTTGATGGGGATCAAATGGCTGTTCATGTGCCTTTATCTTTAGAGGCTCAAGCAGAGGCTCGTTTACTTATGTTTTCTCATATGAATCTCTTATCTCCAGCTATTGGAGATCCAATTTCTGTACCGACTCAAGATATGCTTATTGGACTCTATGTATTAACGAGCGGCACTCGTCGAGGTATTTGTGCAAATAGATATAATCCATGTAATCGAAAAAACTATCAAAATGGAAGAATTTACGAAACAAACTCTAAGTATATGAAAGAACCCTTTTTTTGCAATTCCTATGATGCAATTGGAGCTTATCGGCAGAAAAGAATCAATTTAGATAGTCCTTTGTGGCTTCGGTGGCAATTAGATCAACGTGTTATTGCTTCAAGAGAAGTTCCTATCGAAGTTCACTATGAATCTTTTGGTAACTATCATGAGATTTATGCACACTATCTAATAGTAAGAAGTATAAAAAAAGAAACTTTTTGTATATATATTCGAACTACAGTTGGTCATATTTCTTTTTATCGAGAAATCGAGGAAGCTGTACAAGGTTTTTCTCAAGCCTGTTCATATGATACCTAATAATATGGTATTAAAAAAAGTAATTCTAGGACACCCGTGTAAATTCGGACCTCTCCGATTCAACTCGGACCATAGTTCCTGACCTAAAATTCTACGCAAATCAAGATCGAGAAAAGGAAGTTTTGTAATCATTGACTCAAACTCATTGTCGAATCCCATTCAGCAGAATATGGAGGTACTTATGGCGGAACGGGCCAATCTGGTATTTCACAATAAAGTGATAGATGGAACTGCGATTAAACGACTTATTAGCCGATTAATAGATCACTTCGGGATGGCATATACATCACACATCCTAGATCAAGTAAAGACTCTGGGTTTCCAGCAAGCCACTGCTACATCCATTTCATTAGGAATTGATGATCTTTTAACGATACCTTCTAAGGGCTGGCTTGTCCAAGATGCTGAACAACAAAGTTTGATTTTGGAAAAACACCATCATTATGGGAATGTACATGCGGTAGAAAAATTACGCCAATCTATTGAGATATGGTATGCTACAAGTGAATATTTGCGACAAGAAATGAATCCTAATTTTAGGATGACGGACCCTTTCAATCCAGTCCATATGATGTCTTTTTCGGGAGCTAGGGGAAATGCATCTCAAGTACATCAATTAGTAGGTATGAGAGGATTAATGTCAGATCCTCAAGGGCAAATGATTGATTTACCTATTCAAAGCAATTTACGCGAAGGACTGTCTTTAACAGAATATATTATTTCGTGCTATGGAGCCCGTAAAGGAGTTGTAGATACTGCGGTACGCACATCAGATGCTGGATATCTTACGCGTCGACTTGTTGAAGTAGTTCAACATATTGTTGTACGTAGAACAGATTGTGGCACTATCCGAGGGATTTCTCTTAGTCCTCGAAATAAAAATCGGATGATGTCAGAACGAATTTTTATCCAAACATTAACCGGTCGTGTCTTAGCAGACGATATATATATCGGTTCCCGATGTGTCGCCTTTCGAAATCAAGATCTTGGGATTGGACTTGTCAATCGATTCATAACTTTTGGAACACAATCAATATCTATTCGAACTCCCTTTACTTGTCGGAGCACATCTTGGATCTGTCGATTATGTTATGGTCGGAGTCCCACTCATGGTGACCTAGTTGAATTGGGGGAAGCTGTAGGTATTATTGCGGGTCAATCTATTGGCGAACCGGGGACTCAACTAACATTAAGAACTTTTCATACCGGCGGAGTATTTACAGGAGGTACAGCTGAACATGTACGAGCCCCTTATAATGGAAAAATCAAATTCAATGAGGATTTGGTTCATCCTACACGTACACGTCACGGGCATCCTGCCTTTCTATGTTATATAGACTTGTCTGTAATTATTGAGAGCGAAGATATTATACATAGCGTGACTATTCCACCAAAAAGTTTTCTTTTAGTTCAAAATAATCAATATGTGGAATCAGAACAAGTAATTGCTGAGATTCGCGAGGGAACATACACTTTTCATTTTAAAGAGAGGGTTAGAAAGTATATTTATTCTGACTCAGAGGGCGAAATGCACTGGAGTACTGATGTATCCCATGCACCTGAATTTACATATAGTAATGTCCATCTCTTACCAAAAACAAGTCATTTATGGATATTATCAGGAGGTTCATGTGGATCTAGTCTAATTCTTTTTTCGATCCACAAAGATCAAGATCAAATGAACATACCCTTTCTTTCCGTCGAAAGAAAATATATTTCTAACCTCTCAGTGAATAATGATCAAGTGGGCCAAAAATTTTTCAGTTCGGATTTTTCTGGAAAAAAAAAATACGGGATTCCCGATTATTCAGAATTAAATGGAATCGTAGGTACTAGTCATTATAATTTCATATATTCTGCTATTTTTCATGAGAACTCGGATTTATTAGCAAAAAGGCGAAGAAATAGATTTCTCATTCCATTCCAATCGATTCAAGAGCACGAGAAAGAATTCATACCGCATTCAGGTATCTCGATTGAAATACCCATAAATGGTATTTTCCGTAGAAATAGTATTTTTGCCTTTTTTGATGATCCTAGATACAGAAGAAAGAGTTCCGGCATTCTTAAATATGGGACTCTAAAGGCGGATTCAATCATCCAAAAAGAGGATATGATTGAGTATCGAGGAGTCCAAAAATTTAAGACAAAATATGAAATGAAAGTGGATCGCTTTTTTTTCATTCCTGAGGAAGTGCATATTTTACCCGAATCCTCTGCCATAATGGTAAAGAACTACAGTATCATTGGAGTCGATACACGAATCACTTTAAATATAAGAAGCCAAGTCGGCGGGTTGATCCGAGTGGAGAGAAAAAAAAAAAGGATTGAACTCAAAATATTTTCGGGGGATATCCATTTTCCGGACAAGACAGATAAGATATCCCGGCACAGTGGCATCTTGATACCGCCAGGAAGGGGAAAAACAAATTCTAAAGAATCAAAAAAATTTAAAAGTTGGATTTATGTCCAACGGATCACACCAACCAAGAAAAAGTTTTTTGTTTTGGTGCGGCCCGTAGCCACCTATGAGATAGCGGACAGTATAAATTTGGCAACACTCTTCCCACAAGATCTCTTTCGGGAAAAGGATAATATTAAACTTCGAGTTTTCAACTATATCCTTTATGGAAATGGCAAACCAACTCGAGGAATTTCTGACAGAAGTATTCAATTGGTTCGAACTTGTTTAGTCTTGAATTGGGACCAAGACAACAAAAACGATTCCCTCGAGGAGGTCCGCGCTTTCTTTGTTGAAGTAAGTACAAAGGGTTTGATTCGAGATTTCATAAGAATTGGCTTAGTTAAATCCCATATTTCTTATATAAGAAAAAGGAATAATCCGCCAGATTCGGGATGGATCTCTGCGGATCACATTAATCCGTTTTATTCGACTTCTCCCAAGGCTGGCATTCTTCAACAATCACTTAGACAAAATCACGGAACTATTCGTATGTTCAGAAATAAGGAATCCCAATCTTTGTTAATTTTATCATCCTCTAATTGTTTTAGAATCGGTCCGTTTAATCATGTAAAATATCACAATGTGATAAACCAATCAATAAAAAAAAATCCTCTAATTACAATTAAAAATTCGTTGGGCCCCTTAGGGACAGCCGTTCAAATTTCGAATTTTTATTCATTTTTGCCTTTCCTAACTTATAATCAGATCTCTGTAATTAAATATTTGCAACTTGATAACTTAAACTATATTTTTCAAGCAATTAACTCTTATTTAATCGATGAAAACAGAAGAATTTTTCATCTAGATCCATACAGTAACGTTGTTTTGAATCCATTCAAATTGAATTGGTATTTTCTTCATCAAAATTATCATCATAATTATTGTGAGGAAACGTCCACAATAATAAGTCTTGGACAATTTTTTTGTGAAAATGTATGTATAGCCAAAAAAGAACCACACCTAAAATCAGGTCAAGTTTTAATTGTTCAAAGGGATTCTGTAGTAATAAGATCCGCTAAGCCCTATTTAGCTACTCCGGGAGCAAAAGTTCATGGGCATTACAGAGAAATTATTTACGAAGGGGATACATTAGTTACATTTATATATGAAAAATCGCGATCCGGTGATATAACACAGGGTCTTCCGAAAGTCGAACAGGTGTTAGAAGTCCGCTCGATTGATTCAATATCGCTGAACTTAGAAAAGCGGATTAAGGGTTGGAACAAGTGTATAACGAGAATTCTTGGAATTCCTTGGGGATTCTTGATTGGTGCCGAGCTAACTATAGGGCAAAGTCGTATTTCTTTGGTTAATAAGATTCAAAAGGTTTATCGATCCCAGGGGGTGCAGATTCATAATAGGCATGTCGAAATTATTGTACGTCAAATAACATCAAAAGTTTTGGTTTCAGAAGAGGGAATGTCTAATGTTTTTTTACCTGGAGAACTTATTGGATTGTTACGAGCAGAACGAACGGGGCGTGCTTTAGAAGAAGCAATCTGTTATCGAGCCATTTTATTAGGAATAACGCGAGCATCTTTGAATACTCAAAGTTTTATATCCGAAGCAAGTTTTCAAGAAACTGCTCGGGTTTTAGCAAAAGCTGCTCTTCGGGGTCGTATTGATTGGTTGAAGGGCCTGAAAGAAAATGTTGTTCTAGGGGGGGTAATCCCCGCCGGGACCGGATTCAACAAAGGATTGGTGCATTGTTCAAGCCAACATACCAACATTCTTTTGGAAAAAAAAACAAAGAATTTATCTTTATTCGAGGAAGATATGAGAGATATTTTATTCTACCACAGGGAATTTTGTGCCTCTTCTATTTCAAAATCTGCCTTTTCTAGGATTTAATAATTCCTAATGGCGGATTCCTACTTTGAATTTCATTTTTTGTTGTTTGCTCTAGTCGTTTACTTTGTTAATTTCTTAACACTAAAAAAGATAATAATGAATACAAAATAATGGCTCGGTTCATGCCTAAACGGCCATCCCCGATACAAGCGAAGGTTCCATCGGAACAAATTTTTATTTTACTTTTGGGGTACTCCCCCTTTTTAAGTGTGAAAAGAAATGACAAAAAGATATTGGAACATCGATTTGGAAGAGATGATGCGAGCAGGAGTTCATTTTGGACATGGTACTAGGAAATGGAATCCTAGAATGGCACCTTATATTTCTGCAAAGCGTAAAGGTATTCATATTATAAATCTGACGAGAACTGCTCGTTTTTTATCAGAAGCTTGTGATTTAGTTTTTGATGCAGCAAGTAGGGGAAAACAATTCTTAATTGTTGGGACAAAAAATAAAGCAGCTGATTTAGTGTCGCGGGCTGCAATAAGAGCTCGGTGTCATTATGTTAATAAAAAGTGGCTCGGCGGCATGTTAACAAATTGGTCCACTACAGAAAAAAGACTTCATAAGTTTAGGGACTTGAGAACTGAACAAAAGACAGAGGGATTCAACCGTCTTCCGAAAAGGGATGCAGCTGTGTTGAAGAGACAATTATCTCGCTTGGAAACATATCTAGGCGGGATTAAATATATGACGGGATTGCCTGATATTGTAATCATCATCGATCAGCAAGAAGAATATACGGCTCTTAGAGAATGTATAACTTTGGGAATTCCAATCATTTCTTTAATCGATACAAATTGTAATCCCGATCTCGCGGATATTTCTATTCCAGCAAACGATGACGCTATAGCTTCAATTCGATTCATTCTTAACAAATTAGTATTCGCAATTTGTGAGGGTCGTTCTAGCTATATACAAAATTCTTGATTAATAATAAGATAAATAAATAAAATTTTTTGAGGGGTGGGGCTCCCTGTATTTCTATTTATAAAATTGGTTACTACTCCTGAATCGTACAAAAGAAAAAGAGAGAAAAAACTGGGATCTTGGGTGATTAGTTTAGTTGGTATCCAAAACTCAAATATAAAATTCAAGTAAATAAGTAAAAAAAGGGGGGTCTTGAATCAAAATAATTTAAAGTTCTTATTTCTGTCAGAGGGCAATATGAATGTTTTATCATGTTCCATCAACACACTAATAAAAGAAGGGTTATATGAGATATCTGGTGTAGAAGTGGGCCAACATTTCTATTGGCAAATAGGGGGGTTCCAAGTCCATGCGCAAGTCCTTATTACTTCTTGGGTTGTAATTGCTATCTTATTAGGTTCCGCAGTTCTAGCGGTTCGCAATCCACAAACCATTCCAACTGACGGCCAAAATTTCTTTGAATTTGTCCTTGAATTCATTCGAGACGTGAGTCAAACCCAGATTGGAGAAGAATATGGTCCATGGGTTCCGTTTATTGGAACTCTGTTTTTATTTATTTTTGTTTCTAACTGGTCAGGAGCCCTTTTACCGTGGAAAATTATCCAGCTACCCCAAGGGGAGTTAGCAGCACCAACGAATGATATAAATACGACGGTTGCTTTAGCTTTACTCACATCCGTAGCATATTTTTATGCGGGTCTTAGCAAAAAAGGATTAGGGTATTTCAGTAAATACATTCAACCAACTCCAATTCTTTTACCCATTAACATCTTAGAAGATTTTACAAAACCCCTATCACTTAGTTTTCGACTTTTCGGAAATATATTAGCCGATGAATTAGTAGTTGTTGTTCTTGTTTCTTTAGTACCTTTAGTGGTTCCTATACCTGTCATGTTCCTTGGATTATTTACAAGCGGGATTCAAGCTCTCATTTTTGCCACTTTAGCTGCGGCTTATATAGGTGAATCTATGGAGGGTCATCATTAACTCTTTTTTTTTTTCAATATTCGTTTTTAGGTTAGCCCAATTCAATTATAGAATAGTTGGTTTACGTTATGTAAGAAACACTTGTATATGTGATATTTGATATTGACTAGGTATATATGAGTTAAAGATCTATATAATCTGTCCCACTACTTTTGTGAATTTTGATTTAGATAAGGATTCGATTAGAAGTTCTTCCTTTTTATCCGTAAATTGACTGAAAAAAATGATAAAAAAAAGAACGATGAATTCAAAGAATGGTTCACAAAAAAGAAATGGCATAAAAAGTCGTATATATATTATGAATTTTTCAAAATCCCATATCAAAGTAATTCTTATGATTCAATAATATAATTCTATTATTTCAATTAATATTTCAATTAAAGTTTTTGGTGATTTTGGCTGGATGAATCTTAGGGATGACTTAATTAGAATTAAGTCCTAAGTAATTTGATGATTGTATCATTAACTATTTCTTTATTTTGGTGTGAGGAACTTATCATGAATCCACTGGTTTCTGCTGCTTCGGTTATTGCTGCTGGGTTGGCTGTCGGGCTTGCTTCTATTGGACCTGGAGTTGGTCAAGGTACAGCTGCGGGTCAAGCTGTCGAAGGTATTGCGAGACAACCTGAGGCAGAAGGAAAAATACGAGGTACTTTATTGCTTAGTTTGGCTTTTATGGAAGCTTTAACAATTTATGGTCTGGTTGTAGCATTAGCGCTTTTATTTGCGAATCCTTTTGTTTAATCCTAGAAATCAGCAAATTCTGAATTTTTTTTCGTAGTTTTTTTAATTCTATCAATATTTAACTCCTACAATTATTCATTGAGACAACAATCCTTGGGAAGGACTAATTTGAGGATGGGGAATTAGCACATCGATTCGCTTTCTTCCTTCCCCTTATTCCTTTAGTTTTTTAGTTTAATGGAAACTTTTTTTTGGAGATTTTTAAAAATTAACATAAAACTTGGTCTTAAATTATAGCTTAATTCTAATTAAGTCTCATTATTATTATTGAAAATTAAAAATTTTGGAAAATACATTTGTAAATAGAATAGGTTTTTAATTCTGTTTACAAATATCCAAATAGGTAAATGAAATTATAAATTATTAAATGAAATTTTCTTTTTATTTTCAATAAAATAAAAAGAAAAAAAAAGGACAGAGTTCCTTTTTTATAGTTTAGCTAGAAGAGGAGATTATATGAAAAATTTAACCGATTCTTTCGTTTACTTGGGTCACTGGCCATCCGCCGGGAGTTTCGGGTTTAATACCGATATTTTAGCAACAAATCCAATAAATCTAAGTGTAGTCTTTGGTGTATTGATTTTTTTTGGAAAGGGAGTGTGTGTGAGTTGTTCATTTCAAGATATAGGCTGGATTCACCCAGCGGCACTAGAACTAGGAAAAAGTGCCTAATCCCGCGAATTACTTCTGAATAAAAAATGCAATAAAAAAAATCATATTTTAGAACCATAGCATTTCGTTATTTTTTGGTAAGTCTACTTTACTTTGATTCTCTATCAATCCAAAATTTGGGACCATTAATTAACATGGTTAAAGTTAAACTGTTTGAAGTTCAGATGCACCACGGTACTCTTTCTACTATATGTAGTCTAATTCAAAAATGAATAAGATTTTCAAAAAGAATAGTTAGACTTTTTTCGATATAAAACACTCATGTCGATAAAATTTTTTGAGTCTTTTTGGATAATGCGGAATTGATAACCTACGTATAAAGTAATAAAAATTCTTTGGATTTTAAGAAAAAAGGAAACAACTTTGCTGACAATTATCGATTTTTTTATTGGTCAGAAGAATCCTCCGAATATTTTTGTCTTGGATTGGTTATATTTTTCGCTTTTTGGATAGAAATATATATTGAGCTATGAATTGAGTCCAAAAAAAAAGGGAGAGGATAGGCTCATTACATGAAAAATATGGGAATGAAAGTCTCATAAATAATTGATAAATAATTGGAATAAGTGAGCATGAGAGCCAAATGAATCGAAAGATTCATGTTTGGTTCGGGAAGGGATCATAGAACTTTTTTTTGTTACTGAAAAGATAATCTACTTTCATTAAATGATTTATTAGATAACCGAAAGCAGAGGATATTAAATACTATTCGAAATTCAGAAGAACTACGTGAAGGAGCTATTCAACAATTAGAAAACGCCCGAGCTCGCTTGGGTAAAGTAGAAACGGAGGCAGATCAGTTTCGCGTGAATGGATACTCTGAAATCGAACGAGAAAAATTAAATTTGATTGATTCAACTTATAAGACTTTGAAACAATTAGAAAATTACAAAAACGAAACCATTCTTTTTGAGCAACAAAGAACAATTAATCAAGTCCGCGAACGGGTTTTCCAACAAGCTTTACAAGGAGCTATAGGAACCCTAAACAGCTGTTTGAGTAACGAGTTACATTTACGTACTATTAATGCAAATATTGGTATGTTTGGTACGATGAAAGAAATAACGGATTAGTTCTTTCCTTACGATTATGATAGGCATTATTTTTTTTCTTCCAAAAAAGAATTAGGACAATACTCATGGTAACCATTAGAGCCGACGAAATTAGTAATATTATCCGTGAACGTATTGAGCAATATAATAAAGAAGTAACGATTGTAAATACCGGTACCGTACTTCAAGTGGGCGATGGCATCTCTCGTATTTATGGTCTTGATGAAGTAATGGCAGGTGAATTAGTCGAATTCGAAGAGGGTACTATAGGTATTGCCCTTAATTTAGAATCAAATAATGTTGGTGTTGTATTAATGGGTGACGGTTTGATGATCCAAGAAGGAAGTTCAGTCAAAGCTACGGGAAAAATTGCTCAGATACCGGTGAGTGAGGCTTATTTGGGGCGTGTTATAAACGCCTTGGCTAACCCCATTGATGGTCGAGGTAAGATTTCAGCTTCTGAATCTCGGTTAATTGAATCTCCTGCCCCAGGTATTATTTCGAGACGTTCTGTATATGAGCCTCTTCAAACAGGACTTATTGCCATTGATTCCATGATTCCTATAGGACGCGGCCAGCGAGAATTAATTATTGGTGACAGACAGACCGGTAAAACAGCAGTAGCCACAGACACAATTCTCAATCAACAAGGTCAAAACGTAATATGTGTTTATGTGGCCATTGGTCAAAAAGCTTCTTCCGTGGCTCAGGTAGTGACTAGTTTACAGGAACGGGGGGCAATGGAATACACTATTGTGGTAGCCGAAACGGCTGATTCCCCAGCTACGTTACAATACCTCGCGCCTTATACAGGAGCAGCCTTGGCTGAATATTTTATGTACCGTGCACAACACACTTTAATCATTTATGATGATCTTTCCAAACAAGCCCAAGCTTATCGACAAATGTCTCTTCTATTACGAAGACCACCGGGTCGTGAAGCTTATCCAGGAGATGTTTTTTATTTACATTCACGTCTTTTAGAAAGAGCCGCTAAATTAAGCTCTCAATTAGGTGAAGGAAGTATGACTGCCTTACCAATTGTCGAGACCCAGTCAGGAGATGTTTCAGCTTATATTCCTACTAATGTAATTTCCATTACAGATGGACAAATATTCTTATCCGCCGATCTTTTTAATGCTGGAATCAGACCTGCTATTAATGTAGGGATTTCTGTCTCGAGAGTAGGATCCGCCGCTCAAATTAAAGCTATGAAACAGGTAGCTGGAAAATTAAAATTGGAATTGGCTCAATTCGCTGAATTAGAAGCCTTTGCCCAATTTTCTTCTGATCTCGATAAAGCTACTCAGAATCAATTGGCAAGAGGTCAACGATTGCGTGAGTTACTCAAACAATCCCAATCAGCCCCTCTCACAGTGGAAGAACAGGTAATGACCATTTATACCGGAACAAATGGTTATCTGGATGGATTAGAAATTGGACAAGTAAGAAAATTTCTCGTTCAGTTACGCACTTACTTAAAAACGAATAAACCCCAGTTCCAAGAAATCATATCCTCTACCAAGACATTAACCGCTGAAGCAGAAAGCTTTTTGAAAGAAGGTATTCAAGAGCAACTGGAACGTTTTCTACTTCAGGAGAAATTATAAAAAAAAAGGGGGATCATTCTTCTTTTTGATTCTTTAGTCAATTTTATTCTTTAAATTAAATTTTTCCGAAATTCTATAATCTATAAATAGAAGTATATAAGTATAAGTCTATATATAATAGAAAGAAGTATATAACTAATATCTGTTTCATATTAAATCTTAAAGCATTCAGATTTTCTTTCTTATCCTTTTTCGAAATGGAAAAAAAAGATATTCTATATAATAGATAGAAATAAGATAGATAGAAATAATATAGAAATGGAAATAATAGATAAATATCAATATAGATATATTGATATTGCGTCCAATAGGATTTGAACCTATACCAAAGGTTTAGAAGACCTATGTCCTATCCATTAGACAATGGACGCTTTTCGCTTTTTTTGACCTTCCAATTGTTAAAAAAAAGAATGTGCGAAATCTTTTTAGCAATTGTGTATTGAAGTGAATTCAATACACAATTGCTATTAGACAATTCTAACAGAGAAAACAGAGAAAATTTGGATAAAATTTTCTCTAATAAAAAGGGGCAATTTAGGATTTAGAGCGGGTAGCGGGAATCGAACCCGCATCGTTAGCTTGGAAGGCTAAGGGTTTTAGTCGACGTTGGTTGATCATTTTTATATTTTTAACGTCTCTAATTCAAAACCGAACATGAAACTTTGGTTTCATTCGGCTCCTTTATGATGGATGGAGAAATTCCCAAATAAAATAAGACGGGAACGAAATCAAAATCCCAATTCGACCCATAACATCTATGTTAGCTTTTTTTCCGTCTGGGTGCTTTCACAGAAAATTTTGCTTTCTAGATGATCCTTCTAGAAGATAAAAAAAGGCGAACCCCAACAATCTTTCTAGTTACTTCGTTCTTTATTTCTATTTAACCGAATCCTTAGGAAAAGTATTTTGTTTCCACCGAGCTAAAACAATATAAGATGTCGATGTCTTTAGTAAACCAAAGTTCTCGTTTAATAGCTATGTTGCTTCAATTTTTCTATAGCAAAGAATGAATAGAACTGAAGATTTAGTTACGATTAGAAAGAAACTTTTCTAGCTTTATCCATGGATCCTCTTGTTATACTTATTGAATTGTAAATAGTCATCCAATTCAAAAATTATGTTTCGGAATTTCATAATCCAAATTTACAATTGATTAGAGTCTTTGGATACAAATTACGAGAATCTATAATCTTCCTTGAATCCTTCATTGAAAGGTAAAGGACTAAATCCTTTTAAGAAATAAAGTTTTTGATCGGAAGATTTATTAATCAAACCGAGAGACCCTTTAACTATTAAAGGGGTTAAAAGAACGAATCACACTTTTACCACTAAACTATACCCGCTACAATGCAATTATTGTATATAAATTGACCTTTTGTCGAACAAAGTAATCGGGAGTGTAATAAAAAAATCTGACAAAAAATTCGCAAATTCTAGCGTGGGATTCCATTTTTGTTTTTTATTTCAGATCGTTTTTGTCTAAAACTTCATCGGATGACTCTTTTTAACTTTAGCAAAAAACAAAAAAAAAGGCCCGGCTGGGGACTGACCAGGCCAGGCTATTAAACTAAAAAAGATCTTTTATTTTATTATTTTACTTGTGTTTGGACGAGACAAAATAAAAAAAGGATTCGCTATTTCTATTATTGTGGTTTTATTTATTTCTCTTTCGAGTTCGAGCCTTTTCTTTATCTAATCGTTTTTTATGTAAATAGAATTACTGAGAAAGTTCTAGAAAAAATTATATATATATAATAGTCAAATTATATATAATAGTAATATATATATTAATAGATATAAATATATAAATAGCTTAGAAATATATTTATATATCTTATAAATATATTTATTTATATATATATAATAAAATATAGCTGAGAAATATATTTATATTTATATATAATAAAATATAGAAAATATAAAAAATAGATAATAAAGACTAATCTAAAAAAAAAAAGAAAGTTTTTTAAGAATAAAGTAGAGAAAGTATCCCTTTTCGATTAGGAGAGATGGCTGAGTGGACTAAAGCGTTGGATTGCTAATCCATTGTACGAGTTAATCGTACCGAGGGTTCGAATCCCTCTCTTTCCCTTTCTCCTTTTGATGATGTGTAATAGATAAAATCCTAATAAAATTCGAACATTTCCACTAATTAAATAAAGCAATAAAACAATAAAAAACCTTTCTTTTTTATTCTTCGCGTCCCGGATTACGTCCTGGATCATTAGATAGGAATCCAAATATGAAGAGAGAAATAAAGAATATAACTACAGTGTATACAAAAAGTTTGAGAGTAAGCATTACACAATCTCCAAGATCTTACTTTTTTTTTTTTTTTCAAAAAAAAAGAGAATAGATTCTCTATTTTTATACCAAATATCTTATTTTGATACCAATAAATCAAGTGATTTATTTTTTTCTAGAAAAAAATAAAAAAAAAAAAGGGGGGTTCAGAAAGTCATTTGTGATAATAGTCGAGTCTTTCATATTCAAACAGATTTGCATACCAACATCTAGATCTTTTTTTGGTGAACTCGAATCTAATTAGATTCTTTCATTTAGGGAAAAGAGGATAAAATTGAAGAAATAGAATGATCCAGGTTTGAATTCAGGGTTCGTTCATACGTCAAGATTTTTTTGAGCTATTGTTGGAAGAATAAAAATTGTGAATTTTTCTAAGACAGTATTAATAATTTCATCGAAAACTTACAGCTGCTTGCCAAACAAAGGCTAAGAGAAGAAAGAAAAGAGGTATTACGGGCATAACATCTACGATTGGATTCAAAAAGGCGTAGGCCTCCGGCAATTTGGCAACTAAAAAAGTGCTTGAAAAAAGGGCAGAATTCAAACAAATACAGATCAAATTAAATATATTAAGCATAAAAAAATTTGGTGTTCTTGTGGATAATTTCATTTTGATTGAGTTATTAATATATTTTTTATATAAGGAAAAAAATAAAGAAAGATAGTCTAAAAAGACTTTGTTGAACTTACTCAATCAAAAATTCTTTCATTCTCTTATGAGAATGAAAGAAATAATATTTTCATACAATATCTTAATTGAATTCTATGTAATGATCAATAAAGTAAGTTTGATTTGCTATCTACACGCGTAAAAACTCTAGCACCAATGTAATCTATATTTAATTCGGGCTGAAATTGAATTGACGAACAACCAATAGCAATATTACTCTTTTAGTAGTCTTGAATAAAAATCGAAATGGGGCGTAGCCAAGCGGTAAGGCAACGGGTTTTGGTCCCGCTATTCGGAGGTTCGAATCCTTCCGTCCCAGAGTACGGTCATTACGGAATCAATCTTCTATTGCCTTTGTACACCACCTTTCTCTTTCTATTTAAAAATCCAATTTTTTTTAAGAATAAACTATTGAAACGAAACGAAGAATCCACTTATTTTTCATTAATTCAAAAAAATAGATTTGCTTTTTTATTTTTGTGTGATGCGGGTAAGTAAGGTATAACCGTAGATTCTAAGTGGTAGAAAACAATGTGCGACTTGAATTGAAGGACATTATTTGCTGTGGATTTTTTGATCCGCCACTTTTTATATAGGAATATAGGTGCTCTTGGCTCGACATTTTGTGTTCTATTTTATTTACTAGAGTACAGGATGGAGCTGGAGGAAAATAGAAAGTTTTTTCCTTTCGCAGGAGTAAGGATCTAGGGTTAGTGCGAATCAATTAAGTTGGAACAGCTTCGTAAGTCTTTTTATTTTTATATTGAAAAAAAAAAAAAAGCCCTTCAAGTAATTTTACAATGGAAAAGGGGGAAAAGAAAATTTTCTTCAAATTGTCAAATTCTTTGAATCAAACGTCTATCATGCGTGAATCAAGCGTTTGTATGATTTTTTGATAGAAAGAAAAGAAATCATACAAAAAAATAAGGGGCTTTGTTGCTGCCCTTTTTTAATAAAACGATTCAAGATCGCCGAAGTCATGTCTAAACCCAAAGATTCAAAGTAAGGATAAAGAATCCTTAAACAAGGAAATCTGGTTTTCAATTGTTTGAACAATAGAGACTACTCAATAAAAAGAGTACTTCAGCATTCTTGGTTGAGATATTTGAGAGTTATTTAACTTGAGTTACGAGAGTACGAATGTTACGAATCCTTTTTATGGAAAAAAATATTTAAGGTTTTTATTAATCTATTTAATATTTGAATTTTATACAGAAAGCTAACTTCTACTCATTTCATTTTTTCTCGAGCCGTACGAGGCCAAAGCCTCTTAATACGTTTCTAGGGAGGGGTATTATTCATATACATCTATCCCAATGAGCCGTTTATCGAATCGTTGCAATTGATGTTCGATCCCGAAGAGAAGGAAGAGATCTTTGGAAAGTGGGTTTTTATGATCCGATAACTAATCAAACTTATTTAAATCTTCCTGCTATTCTCGATTTCCTAAAAAAAGGCGCTCAAGCAACAAGAACAGTTCATGATATTTCAAAAAAGGAACGGGTTTTTACGGAATTAAGTCTTAATAAAAACGAAATTGAATTAATGAAATATAAAAAAGAGGGTGTGAAAGATTCGTATATAGCTTGAGCTTGGTATCAAATTTTATCTACTCTTTTGTTTTCTCCTCTTTTGCTTCCATGATATTTTTCTATTTATTAGAATTTCGATTTATTAAGAGTATTCTTCATTAAGGTACGAATACTAAAAAATACCCTGCCAAGAACTACTATGTTTTATAATCATAAACAAATTTATTAAAAGAATTTTGGATCTATAGAAATTCAAATGCTAATGTATGGATAAATAAAAAAAATACTGTAACTGTATATAAATATAAAATAATATATTAATTAAGAAAAAAAAATATATATATATATTAAATATATTTTATATGAATAATTTATTCATACAAAATTGGTTAAAAAAAATATAAAAAGATTTAAGATTACCCTACCTGGCTTAGTTTTCAGTCATTGTATGAACTAACAAACCAAGGGGGTAAACTTATTTCTTTTTTTTTTTTTACTCTTTTCGCTATATGAAAAATTCACAATCATATTGACAACAGTGTATCGACCAAATATAATTCTCTCATAGAGAAATGGATCTATTTCTCCCTGACGCACACATGACTGGATTTTTTTTTTTCTGGTTGTATCTACATATTTGCAGTACTTTCTTTTTTTTTTTGGGGGGGGGGTTGCTAACTCAACGGTAGAGTACTCGGCTTTTAAGTGCGACTAGCATCTTTTACACATTTGTATGAAGAAAAGGATTCGTCCAGATCTGCGGTAGAGTTTGTAAGACCACGACTGATCCTGAAAGGAATGAATGGAAAAAATAGCATGTCGTATCAAGGGAGAATTCAGATAACATAACAGTTTTTGACTTTCCTGATCAGTACAACCTTTTTTTCGGTGTTGACAAAAAAAGGAATTCCAATTTGGGTCGAGTGAATAAATATAAATGGATGGATAAAAAAACCAGTTTTCCTTATTCTAGGAAAAAAAAAAAGAAACGAGCTTCCATTCGTAATTTGAAAAATTACCCGATCTAATTAAATGTTAAAAATAGATTAGTGCCTAATACGGGTATGGGAAGGAATTTTTTTCTTGGGTGTTATTATCAATTTTTTCATGAGTCCTAATTATTTTTTCCCTAGTCCCTTTGGGTTAGGTTGGAGATGGATGTGTAAAAGAAGCAGTATATTGATAAAAATATATATTTCCAAAATCAAAAGAGCGATTAGGTTAAAAAAATAAAGGATTTCGAATCATTTTGTTTTGTTATTCTATAATATAACCAAAATATAACGAACAGAAACCTATCAAAGATAGAGAATCCGGTTAGCAGTCTACCTGTTTATGAGGTATCTATTGCTTTCGTAATATAATACCTTGTTTTGACTGTATCGCACTATGTGTCATTTCAGAACTCAATAAAAAAAAAACTTTACTTTCAGTTCAAATCGAATTTCAATCCAAATGGAGAAACTTCAAGGATATTTAGAGTTCGATGGGGTTCGGCAACAGAGTTTTCTATATCCACTTTTTTTTCGGGAGTATATTTATGTACTTGCTTATGATCACGGTTTAAATAGATTAAATAGAAATCGATCTATTTCCTTAGAAAATGCGGATTCTGACAAAAAATACAGTTCACTAATTGTGAAACGCTTAATTTTGCGAATGTATGAACAGAATCGTTTGATTATTCCCACTAAGGATTTGAACCAAAATTCCTTTTTTGGGCATACCAATCTTTTCTATTGTCAAATGATATCTGTTGTATTTGCAGTGATTGTAGAAATTCCATTTTACCTAAGATTAGGATCCTTTTTTGAAGGAAAACAATTAACAAAATCTTATAATTTACAATCCATTCATTCAATATTTCCCTTTTTAGAAGACAAATTATCACATTTTAATTATGTGTTAGATGTACTAATACCTTACCCCATCCATCTAGAAATATTGGTTCAAACTCTACGTTACCGGGTAAAAGATGCCTCTTCTTTGCATTTTTTTCGGTTCTGTCTATACGAGTATTGCAATTGGAAGAAATTTAATATTCAAAAGAAATCAATTTTTAATCCGAGATTTTTCTTGTTCTTATATAATTCTCATGTATGTGAATACGAATCCATCTTTTTTTTTCTACGCGAGCAGTCTTCTCATTTACGATCGACATCTT
>CACVBM020001188.1:79469-81969 GCA_902728155.2 Microthlaspi erraticum
CTATTTGGTCAAATACCTAGCGACAAACTCCTATGTTCCTTTCATTACAGTATTTCTGAACAAGTTCCTGGATAACAAGCCGAAAGGTTTTTTTATTGATGATATCGATATTGATGATAGTGACGATATTGATGCTAGTAACGATATTGATCGTGAACTTGATACGGAGCTGGAGCTTCTAACTATGATGAATGCGCTAACTATGGATATGATGTCGGAAATAGACCGATTTTATATCACCCTTCAATTCGAATTAGCAAAAGCAATGTCTCCTTGCATAATATGGATTCCAAACATTCATGATCTTGATGTGAATGAGTCGAATTACTTAGCCCTCGGTCTATTGGTGAACTCTCTCTCCAGGGATTGTGAAAGATGTTCCACGAGAAATATTCTTGTTATTGCTTCGACTCATATTCCCCAAAAAGTGGATCCCGCTCTAATAGCCCCGAATAAATTAAATACATGCATTAAAATAAGAAGGCTTCTTATTCCACAACAACGAAAGCACTTTTTCACTCTTTCCTATACTAGGGGATTTCACTTGGAAAAGAAAATGTTCCATACTAATGGATTCGAGTCCATAACCATGGGTTCCAGTGCACGAGATCTTGTAGCACTTACCAATGAGGCCCTATCAATTAGTATTACACAGAAGAAATCAATTATAGACACTAATACAATTAGATCTGCTCTTCATAGACAAACTTGGGATTTGCGATCCCAGGTAAGATCGGTTCAGGATCATGGGATCCTTTTCTATCAGATAGGAAGGGCTGTTGCACAAAATGTACTTCTAAGTAATTGCCACATAGATCCTATATCTATCTATATGAAGAAGAAATCATGTAACGAAGGGGATTCTTATTTGTACAAATGGTACTTCGAACTTGGAACGAGCATGAAGAAATTCACGATACTTCTTTATCTTTTGAGTTGTTCTGCCGGATCGGTCGCTCAAGACCTTTGGTCTCTGCCCGGACCCGATGAAAAAAATAGGATCACTTCTTATGGATTCATTGAGAATGATTCGGATCTAGTTACATGGCCTACTAGAAGTGCAAGGCGCTTTGGTGGGATCCCCACGGACAGAAAAAGATTGCAGTCAGTTTGATAATGATCGAGTTACATTGCTTTTTCGCTCCGAACCAAGGGATCCCTTATATATGATGCAAGATGGATCTTGTTCTATCGTTGATCAGAGATTTCTCTATGAAAAATACGAATCGGAGTTTGAAGAAGGGGAAGGAGAAGGAGTCCTCGACCCGCAACAGATAGAGGAGGATTTATTCAATCACATAGTTTGGGCTCCTAGAATATGGCGCCCTCGGGGCTTTTTATTTGATTGTATCGAAAGGCCTAATGAATTGGGATTTCCCTATTTGGCCGGGTCATTTCGGGGCAAGCGGATCATTTATGATGAAAAGTATGAGCTTCAAGAGAATGATTCGGAGTTCTTGCAGAGCGGAACCATGCAGTACCAGAGACGAGATAGGTCTTCCAAAGAACAAGGCTTTTTTAGAATAAGCCAATTCATTTGGGACCCCGCAGATCCACTCTTTTTCCTATTCAAAGATCAGCCCTTTGTCTCTGTGTTTTCACATCGAGAATTCTTTGCAGATGAAGAGATGTCAAAGGGGCTTCTTACTTCCCAAACAGATCCTCCTACATCTATATATAAACGCTGGTTTATCAAGAATACGCAAGAAAAGCACTTCGAATTGTTGATTCAGCGCCAGAAATGGCTTAGAACCAATAGTTCATTATCTAATGGATTTTTCCGTTCTAATACTCTATCCGAGAGTTATCAGTATTTATCAAATCTGTTCCTATCTAACGGAACGCTATTGGATCGAATGACAAAGACATTGTTGAAAAAAAGATGGCTTTTCCCGGATGAAATGAAAATAGGATTCATGTAATGTAACAGGAGAAAGGTTTCCCATTACTTAGCCGGAAAGATATGTGGCCACGAAATAGAGATTAAGTGGAACGGAATTGACTGGGTGGTAGAGTTGTAGAAACACCTGTTTCTTCCACTTAGCTCCATGGAACAATATGCTACTACTGAAACATGGAAGAATTAAAATCTGAGATCAAAACACTATGTATGGATGGTATGAACTGCCTAAACAAGAATTCTTGAACAGCGAACAACCGGAGCTATTACTCACTACATAAAAAAAAATTTCCATTAATGAAGGATGGAAATCCATTGGAAAATCAAAAATACGCATGTCGGATGAAATTGTTGTTGCTATCTGTTCCAATAACGAATCAACTGAATAACTAAATAAAATAGATAGACCTTTCTCTTCGTCTCAGGTCGATGGATCTTCTCAATTGGAAGATCCCCTATATGGATAATACACATTCCAGTTGACCGAGCCTAATTCTAATTGTTTTGTTCCGAAGTAAAGATATCCACGGAGTGGTTCGCCCTATTCAGATATTCACGACCAAGAAGTACTGGATTCTCTTTAGGATAGGTCCTGAAAGG
>CACVBM020001188.1:99469-104469 GCA_902728155.2 Microthlaspi erraticum
CCCTTTTTTTTGATAGAATAGATAAACTTTTTGATTTTTCATTTGATATACGGGGGCTCAAAAAAACAATTCTTAGAAATTTCATGTGGAAAAAAAAAAAAAAAAAAATTATAAAAAAGAGGAAGAAGAATCAAAAATAGAAGAAAAAAGACGGATAGAAATTGCAGAAACTTGGGATAGCTTCCAATTTGCTCAAATAATAAGAGGTTCTCTCTTATTAACTCAATCTATTCTTAGAAAATATATTATAGTACCTTTATTGATAATAATAAAAAATAGCATCCGGCTATTATTATTTCAACTCCCCGAGTGGTCTGAGGATTTAAAGGATTGGAAACGTGAAATGCATATTAAATGTACTTATAATGGGGTTCAACTATCCGAAACTGAATTTCCAAAAAACTGGTTAACGGATGGTATTCAGATAAAAATCCTATTTCCTTTTTATCTTAAACCTTGGCATAAATCTAAATTTCAATCATCTCCGAAGGCTCGGCTAAAAAAAAGAAAAGACAAAGGAGAAAAAAACAATTTTAGTTTTTTAACGGTTTGGGGAATGGAAACAGAACTGCCGTTTGGTTCGGCCAAAAAAAAGCCTTCTTTTTTTGAGCCTATTTCTAAAGAATTAAAAAAAAGAATCAAAAAATATAAAACGAAGTCTTTTCTGGTTTTAAGGATTCTCAAAGAAAGAGCAGCCATTTTCCTAAAAGTCGCAAAAGAAATCCAAAACTGGATTATCAAAAACTTTCTTTTTCTAAAAGGAAAAATAAACAACCTTTCAAAACAAAATCTAATTCCATTAGTTGGACCGAGAGAAATATATGAATTAACTGAAACTAAAAAAGATTCAATAATGAGTAATCAGATGATTCATGAACTATCTGTTCAAAAAAAATCCACGGAGTGGACAAATTCTTCACTCAGTGAAAAAAAAAAAAAAAATTTGATTTATAGAATAAAGACAATCAGAAATCAAACAGACGAAATTGCAAAAGAAAAAGAAAACCTAACTAATAGTTGTAATAAACCGTGTTATGATTTTCAAATAATTGAGTCATCAAAAAAAAGTTGGCAAACATTAAAAAGAAAAAATACCCGATTAATTCGTAAATCTTTTTTTTTTTTTAAATTTTGCATTGAACAACTGTCTCTAGTTATTTTTTTAGGTATCATTAATATTCCAAGAATTACTACACAACTTTTTTTTGAATCAACAAAAACAATTCTTGATAAATATATTTACAAGAATGAAGAAAATGGAGAAAAATTTAATAAAAAAAAAAAAACCATTTATTTTATTTCGACTATAAAAAATTTAATATCAAAAAAAAAAAAATGGAATTCTGACCTATGCTTTTTATCACAAGCATATGTATTTTACAAATTATCACAAATTCAAATTAGTAACTTTGCTAAATTAAAGGCTATTCTTGAATATAACATATGCATAACATCCTCTTTTGTTAAGAATCAACTAAAGGATTTTTTTCAAGAACAAGGAATCTTTCATTATGAATTGAAAGACAAAACCTTTTGTTTTTCTGAAGTAAATCCATGGAAAAACTGGTTACGAAGTCATTCTCAATACAATTTACCTCAGATTGCATGGGCTAGATTAGTAACTCAAAAATGGAAAAAGAAAATAAACCAAGACTCCCCAGTTTTAAATCCAAGTTTAACCAAAAAAGATTCATATGAAAAAAACAAATTTGATAATTACAAAAAACAAAAATTTTTTGAGGCCGACTCATTATTAAATAAAAAAAAAAAATTAAAAAAAGATTGTATATATAATTTTTTTTGCTACAAATCTATTAATTCTGCAGAAAAAAATTTTGACATGTCTTCTATAGGGATTACTCCAAATAATTGTTTAGTCTCTTGTTTTCTAGAAAAATATAATATTCGGGGTATAGGGGAAGTTGGGTATAGAAAATATTTAGATTGGAGAATTCTCCACTTTTGGTTTATAAAAAAACTAAATATTGAGCCCCGGGTTGATACCACAAGTAAAAAAATATATAGTCAGACTCAAGTTCAGAATTATCAAAGAATTGATAAAATAACTCCGCCGGGTCTTGCCAATCAAAAAAGAAACTTTTTTGATTGGATGGGAATGAATGAAGAAATACTAAATCCTCGTGTAACAAATTTTGAATTTTTTTTCTTTCCGGAATTTTTCTAGAAAATAACAAAAATTCCGGAAAGAAAAAAAATTCAAAATTTGTTACACGAGGATTTAGTATTTCTTCATTCATTCCCATCCAATCAAAAAAGTTTCTTTTTTGATTGGCAAGACCCGGCGGAGTTATTTTATCAATTCTTTGATAATTCTGAACTTGAGTCTGACTATATATTTTTTTACTTGTGGTATCAACCCGGGGCTCAATATTTAGTTTTTTTATAAACCAAAAGTGGAGAATTCTCCAATCTAAATATTTTCTATACCCAACTTCCCCTATACCCCGAATATTATATTTTTCTAGAAAACAAGAGACTAAACAATTATTTGGAGTAATCCCTATAGAAGACATGTCAAAATTTTTTTTTGCAGAATTAATAGATTTGTAGCAAAAAAAATTATATATACAATCTTTTTTTAATTTTTTTTTTTTATTTAATAATGAGTCGGCCTCAAAAAATTTTTGTTTTTTGTAATTATCAAATTTGTTTTTTTCATATGAATCTTTTTTGGTTAAACTTGGATTTAAAACTGGGGAGTCTTGGTTTATTTTCTTTTTCCATTTTTGAGTTACTAATCTAGCCCATGCAATCTGAGGTAAATTGTATTGAGAATGACTTCGTAACCAGTTTTTCCATGGATTTACTTCAGAAAAACAAAAGGTTTTGTCTTTCAATTCATAATGAAAGATTCCTTGTTCTTGAAAAAAATCCTTTAGTTGATTCTTAACAAAAGAGGATGTTATGCATATGTTATATTCAAGAATAGCCTTTAATTTAGCAAAGTTACTAATTTGAATTTGTGATAATTTGTAAAATACATATGCTTGTGATAAAAAGCATAGGTCAGAATTCCATTTTTTTTTTTTTGATATTAAATTTTTTATAGTCGAAATAAAATAAATGGTTTTTTTTTTTATTAAATTTTTCTCCATTTTCTTCATTCTTGTAAATATATTTATCAAGAATTGTTTTTGTTGATTCAAAAAAAAGTTGTGTAGTAATTCTTGGAATATTAATGATACCTAAAAAAATAACTAGAGACAGTTGTTCAATGCAAAATTTAAAAAAAAAAAAAGATTTACGAATTAATCGGGTATTTTTTCTTTTTAATGTTTGCCAACTTTTTTTTGATGACTCAATTATTTGAAAATCATAACACGGTTTATTACAACTATTAGTTAGGTTTTCTTTTTCTTTTGCAATTTCGTCTGTTTGATTTCTGATTGTCTTTATTCTATAAATCAAATTTTTTTTTTTTTTCACTGAGTGAAGAATTTGTCCACTCCGTGGATTTTTTTTGAACAGATAGTTCATGAATCATCTGATTACTCATTATTGAATCTTTTTTAGTTTCAGTTAATTCATATATTTCTCTCGGTCCAACTAATGGAATTAGATTTTGTTTTGAAAGGTTGTTTATTTTTCCTTTTAGAAAAAGAAAGTTTTTGATAATCCAGTTTTGGATTTCTTTTGCGACTTTTAGGAAAATGGCTGCTCTTTCTTTGAGAATCCTTAAAACCAGAAAAGACTTCGTTTTATATTTTTTGATTCTTTTTTTTAATTCTTTAGAAATAGGCTCAAAAAAAGAAGGCTTTTTTTTGGCCGAACCAAACGGCAGTTCTGTTTCCATTCCCCAAACCGTTAAAAAACTAAAATTGTTTTTTTCTCCTTTGTCTTTTCTTTTTTTTAGCCGAGCCTTCGGAGATGATTGAAATTTAGATTTATGCCAAGGTTTAAGATAAAAAGGAAATAGGATTTTTATCTGAATACCATCCGTTAACCAGTTTTTTGGAAATTCAGTTTCGGATAGTTGAACCCCATTATAAGTACATTTAATATGCATTTCACGTTTCCAATCCTTTAAATCCTCAGACCACTCGGGGAGTTGAAATAATAATAGCCGGATGCTATTTTTTATTATTATCAATAAAGGTACTATAATATATTTTCTAAGAATAGATTGAGTTAATAAGAGAGAACCTCTTATTATTTGAGCAAATTGGAAGCTATCCCAAGTTTCTGCAATTTCTATCCGTCTTTTTTCTTCTATTTTTGATTCTTCTTCCTCTTTTTTATAATTTTTTTTTTTTTTTTTTTCCACATGAAATTTCTAAGAATTGTTTTTTTGAGCCCCCGTATATCAAATGAAAAATCAAAAAGTTTATCTATTCTATCAAAAAAAAGGGGCGAGTGTGTTTTTGCTTGAAAAAATTCCCAAATAACAGTTTTACGCCTTTGGGAACGCATGGATCCTTTAATTATCTCTCGACGAAAATCAGATTGTTGTGAAAAACGGATCAAAGCCATTTCATCTTTTTGATCCGAATTTTGATTATCTTTGAGATTAGGATAAAGCTTGTTATCCGGCTCTTGATCAGTAAAAACCACTACACGTTTTGCTTTTCTTGAACGAATTCCGGGCTCCGTTGGTACATTTTCTTCAGTTTCGCCTTCCAATTCTTCGAATTCACTTGTTAATTTGTATGACCATCGAGGAACTTTTTTAGTTATTTCACGGATATCAATAAAATTTTTTATAAGAGTTTGATCGTTGTTATCAGTTATAACGACATCAAATAAAAATTTGAAAATTTTTATTTCTTCTTCTGAATGAATTTTTTCTTCTTGGGGTTCTGAAAAAAAAGAAAGTTTTTTCTCTATTGACAGAGATTTTCTATTAAATTTTTCTATTGTTTGCTCAAATTTGTGAGAATTAATCTTTAAAAGTATACCATGAATCTTGTTTATCCAAGATCCTCCTATATTATTTTTTATATAGCTTTCGGTTATGATTTGGAATGGAGCTAATTTTTTGA